>JARHVA010005192.1:480000-505000 GCA_037957365.1 Torreya grandis | reverse complement strand
TCCCAAAAACTAGGCCTGATCAAGTACCCATGTACAAATCACAGTGAAATATAAAATGTCCTTATGGTAATCAATCCATCTTACTAGAATACATAGATGTCAAGTCATAATAACTATAAATCAAATAGGAATTGGTACTCTGTATGAGGCTCACTCTGTAAAAAACATTGATCATAAACTAGAAAAAAGAGTTACCATGGATGAAATGTATCACCACAAAGTACCCAAAAAACTAGAAAATCACAATGAGAGTGAAGAATAAAACATATGATGTTAGGTATTCCAAGAAGTATGACTCAAAATCATAACATAAAACTATAGTAGGTGCACTCGATGTAATAAAACCCATTGAACAAAAGATGCACTCAATCAACTGCTTCTAAAAGAAAATATGATGTGCCAAGGGATACAAATGAGCACAACACCTAAATTAGTATGCTTAGACACCCCCCCCCCCCCCCCCCCCCCCCCATGATTCTAAAGTGGGTGTAGTGACTCAAAACACACACACACACACACACACACACACACACACACACACACACACACACACACACACACACACACACACACACATATGAGTGGGCCAATCCTACTACAAAACAGTAAAATTTTTACACTGGGTTGCACTAGAATAGCTACTCTTCAAAGGGAGATCAAATTTTGCAATAGATCTGATGAAGACTATCAACATCAAAGATACATATATAAATCTCTTCATAATATGTCCCTAGTGGTCATGGGATAGTCAACAACTAAGATTTAAAGTGTTCACTATGGATTATACAAACATGAAAAAAATATCATGACTCTGAGTGTGACTACAAATAAAGGTCCCATACAAAAATAATATCACCAAGTTATGCAAGAAAGTACATAATGCAGTCAATGTGTAGTAGATGACATCTATGAAATGAGAGATGAAGGCTCAAAAAAACACATCTACCTAACAAAGAGATCAAATAAATAGAGAGCATCAAAAGGCAAGAGGATTAATGTGTGGTCAAAGAAGCTGAGTGGTGGAGGAACCTCACCTATAGATTCCTCTCAAAGAATGTTGTTGACACCACCAAAAATGATTAGAAATCTACCCCAAATGAACATGAATGGTGGATGAAGATGATTTCATATGAGTGAGTGAAATGTCCACAGTAGAAGAATGTGAGGTAACATCCAAAGAAGTGTCAAGTTGATCATGTTTAAACATCATAATCTTAGGTTTTTCAGGTCTGAGTGAAGGTGCAGAAGAGCCCATATGTAGCTCAATATCCTCATGAGGAATGGATCAAATAAAATATGGATCTCTATTAAAATATCCCAATGAAGATGAAACACCTACATTATAACCAATTCCATGTTGAGTAATCCACATAATAGGCTAAATAAGGTGATAAATGCCCTATAAATGTTTCTTAATACCCACACATTTGGGAGTGTAACCCATGGAATGAAGCATGTGAGAGACAAAACCATTGTTATGATGCTAAATAGAAGTATGCATATATGGAGGTGGAACTAGAGTGGGATGTGCTAAGTGTGCAACAACAGTAGGCACACAAGTATCAATTGCAACAATAAGAGCAACATGAACAATGGGTTGTTCAGAATTTAGTAGATCACACTATAAAATTGCATCATGTAGATGAATACTAGATTTAGTAACACAACATGATGGGGTATTAGATTGATGTAGTTTACCAATGAGTTTCTTCTGTAGATAAAATAAGAACCAAATCATAGCTCATGCAAAAGAGAGGTAAGGAGAGGAGAACTACAATGACAAACAAATTATTTTATCAAATATTTAGTATCTATGTGTATGTATTATTGGTGTGTAAAAGGAAAGTAGGACAATAAAATATATAGAAAACTCACACATTTTCTTCACTTTTCCTATTGGCCACTTTAATCATGGAATCTAATCATGGTAGCACATGTGAGGTAGGTAAGCATTCAATGCATGTTTATGGATGTGTACACACTAGCCTTAGAGGAAAAGCTAACTACCTTAGTTAACTTAATTAAATATGTAAAATTAATAATTTTAACCTAGGGAGGTATATCATAAAAAGTAAGACTCCTTAAATTATTAGAAGATATGGCCTAAGAACTAACCCTGATGAGGTGCTTGTGTACAAATATCAAGAAAATATGGCATGATGTTGAGTATCCATATGAATGATAAACCATATTAATGGAATCAATGGGTGTAGAACCATTATAACCACCAATTCAAACTACAAATTTGTGCTTTGTACAAAGTTCACTAAGAATAAAAATTTATCTCAATAAATTTAACAGTAATGACCAGATGAAGTATTGCAAAATTAACACTGCCCAACATTGAATTGGGGGGAATATGATGATAGAAATGGATGCCACTCATGAGATGATGGTGAATTATTGAAGTAGGTGATACTCCAAAATAGTGGTGAGCTTCATAAAACTACAATGTGGCTTAATCCATAATTAGACAATGTCGTGCAAAACGGATGTGAACACCTTGTAAAAAATCATGATATATGCATGATTGGTACAAATTAATTACTAAAAAAGAGTGAAATAATATGGTAATTTTGATACCATAAAAATTATACTTATGCATAATTTTGAATCTTGATAGACGTTGGGGACACCTAATATCACTCATAACACAGAGATGATAATGTTGTAAAGGAAAGTGAAAAATATAGTAATGGCATAAAATGATGAGACATACTAGAATCCTCATAATGGTTTAAAAAAATAAAGTTCCTAATAACATTTACATGTACATGTGAGGAAACAAAAATCATTATGATGCTTTTTTTTTTTTTAAAAAAAAAAAACATGCATGCACTTAAAGGAGCTTCTGTAGAGAAAAAATAGAATCTCTCTTAGAAATGTAGTGAGACACATAAAAATGGGCCTCAATTGTCTCAAAATGAATGACACAAGTGGAAATGGAAAATTAAACTAACCACTAACTATTTAATATGGTAAATAAATTTACAACAATCCCAAAAAATCCTACATGAGTGGCCCAAAATACACTACTTTGAACACATAAATAGACTATTGTTGGGAATGCCAAAAGTAAAAATAATAATCATCAGGTTTAAAAAGGTAATGAAATAATGAATTTTATACATGAGTGGCCCAAAATCTATTAATTAAATAGGTTCAAAAATAAATGAATCTTTCCAAAAAGGTGTCACATTAAAAGAGACAAAAAAATCCTCAATAGGGTTCCCGTAATAAGGCCATGTTAGGTAGCCTTCACAAGGTAAGGAAAATATATTATATTTTCAAAGGAAATGGCTTGTAGAATATTTGTATAAGAGAGACAAAAAAACTACAAATGTTTATTTTGGGGTGGTGTGACCACTATCAGATGGGGCATCGCCATCTAGTCTTTGACAAAATAATATCTGGAAGAATGTACCAAAACACACAATAAATATACCATTGCACTTTTCATATCCAATAAAAATGGCATGATAAAATTCCAACCAACTATAAAAATACACCCTCAAAGCCCAATAAACGTACCATGCATTGATCACACCAAGACAAAATCCACAAATTCCCACACCACTATGTAAAACTCAAAAAAAAAATCTAATTTCAAAGGAGAAAACACAAAAATTCCAAATGGAACTCAAAATATGAGCCCACGAAGGTGGTTGAATGAGGTCTTTCATAGAGTTTCAATACAATAAATGTTGAACATACAAAAATTAGGTTACTTAAATACCTAAAATTTTATTACATTGCATCCACTTCACATGAAGAGAAGAAAAAGATGGATTCTCTTGAACTTCACGGATCACAAGATATGCCTCCCAAAATGAATGTCAATCTAAATTGTCCCAAAATTATAATTATTAGGGACATGCTAGTCACATGCATAGCCAAGTTAAATGGAAACCACATGGGTGGAAGACACATATGAGTAGAAGCTGAAGTAATTTATACAACGCATGATGATGCCAATAGGGGTACCACATGGCACACGTAGGTTAGGTCAATGCTTGTACAACCAAAATACATAAGAACACCACACATGAATACAAATATATAAAAATGTCCCAAAAAATGCCAAATGTTAGTACAATAAAATAAAATGGATTCGTCCATGTATTCATAGCAACATCAATAGGTCATATGACAAGTGATGTGGTAGTAAGGTAGGGTACTAGTCATGCATGCATTCTGATGTCAAAAATAAAGCTAAAGGATAGAAGATGACATAAAAATAGGTAAATAAAAGAGAGAGCAACTTAGCAGTGTTGGTAGTGCTATGTAGGCAAGAAATAAGAATAGATCACATGTATGTAATGACTGTATGAATGATAGGGATTGCTTTTTTTTTTCAAAAAAATATAAAAAATGAATAACCAATAATTTTCTATCATCTGTAGGGTACGTACCATACCCAAGCACAAGTTGAAGATCCCCAAAAAATTATTGGATTGCCTATCATAAACTTATAGGGTGTTATAATTCATCCCTATGTTTTTTATCCTTCTCAATGTAGTGGTGGTGCCTTTTTTATTCTAAGATGCAACAAAAACATTCCCCTAAAACATGCCTAAAAAACTATCATATTCTACAGAGCTATCTTTTAATGGCTCTAATACCACATTAAGATCTGATTTGATTAGGATGAAATACAAACTGAACCATAGCATGTGTATGTATTACTAGTATGTAAAATACAAAGGAAGAGAAGATAATACATATAAAAATTAAACTTTTGCTTCTCTTCTCCTATTTTCCACATTGAATGTGACATGTAATGATGGTGGCCCATTTGAGATTGGAAAGCATTATATACATACTTAGGCATGCAGACACACTAAATATGCTAAGTGGAAAATCTAACTACCTAAGGTAACTTAACTAAAGGTACACAATTAATATTTTCACCAACTCATCATAGAGCCTAATTACTGTATTCAAATTATATCCTACTAAAAAAATCATTGATTCCACCCATGAAAGTGGACACATCTTGCTGCAATATTCTAGATTTTATAGAATTAACAAGGACAATAAAACATCCAAGGGCATTAAATTAACACCATTATGATGTCATCTTATTAAAATAGTAGAAGGGCCTTGAAAAAATATCAAATGTAAACATAACAAAAATTACACAAAAATTACTCAAAATAGAGAAAGAGATTCACCAAATAAAGTACATTCTATTATACAAATGGAATAGACAATGTACATGTGTAAATTGGCAATGGTTACACCATAATAGGACTCTCTAAAATATCGCATCTCCACAAGATCTTGAGATTACTATAAGCTCCAATATAACCTTATAAAATAACACAAAGGGTGTTTATATACTAAAATCAAGAGGTGAGTGATAGATTGTTATTGGTGAAGTGAAAGGTTAGATCATTCCCTAAGGTACATCTAACCCTTCTCACACATGAGAATAGATACTAGCATTAAATGTGGATTAAACAAAGTTGTGCACATATTAAATCAAATCTTGGTAGCAAAATTAATTAAGGTGGAATTCACAACTATTGTTAAAATGATACATACCAACACCATCTTGAAGATCAAGTTAGCTAATATGGAAAATGAGAAAAAGTCTTAAACTCATAACTATAAGTCTTGACAACTATGACTTATGAGATACCCATGTACAATAATAGAGAAAAAGAACAATGAATAAAGATATTATAGATGAAAATTGAATTTTATGTATCCTAGAATGTAATGAGTCAGAAGTAATTGTTAATATGGGTTTTATATACATCTTCAAACCTTAAAGGGGATACAACCTCTCATTTTAGGACTAGTGTGTTTTCTCACTCAAAGGAACAAGTTGCACGTATTTGATTTTCCAAGTGAAGACATTGTTGAATAGTGGTAAATCATGGTGGTTTTGTTTCCTTATATGGTTTAAATATGACAAAAATTATAATCTATGATCAATAAGCTAAAACTAGTTAACCTACAATGGATTATACATAGATGATCTAGGGTAAAGTTTCTTGGATCAAAAAGTAAAAAAGGAAGGTAGGTTAGACCAAAAGATAACTTCGTATATGGTTGGCTCAAATAAAATTGCCTCTCAAATTGATTGGCTATGTGAAAGTGAGCACCAATAATTTAAATATGTCAATTATATCCTATTTACATGCACAAATCATAAAAAACATAATTTTAATTCTAAGAATAAAACTAATTGTATAAAAAATCTTTGACCAAAATACATTAGACATTTTCAATAAAGAATTGGTAATGCACATTCATATTACTAAAAAGGAAAAAACATGGGTAATAATCATAAGTCTTGTTACAATAACATAAAGTCCAATATAACCTATAAATTAAAATATATGCATCAATCCACACAACAACATGAACTTAGCAGAAATAATTCAAAGCAACCATGAAATTTGAGGACCAAAAAAAAGAACCAAATCAAAAATCATACCAATATCAAAAATAGGATGAACAATCACTATATTAAAATGTGCATCAATAGGTGGAGGTGAAGGTACCTCATCTAAGTGACCACCAATAATCAAATATACATTATGCACAGTAGAAAGAGGTTGTACATGTGTCTCATCCGTAGAAAATGTGTAGTCGCTAACAATGAAAAGAGTACAAGAACTAATAGGAGGATAAGGCAATGCCAAAGAGTCCTCATGCAAATCACCATCAATAATTAGACTTACACAAATGGAAGAATATGGTGGAGAAACATCAATAATGTCACCAATAGATAAATCCTCACTATGAGAGGAAGGAGAAGAAAGAGCAACAATGGGAGGTGAAGAAACCTCATAAAACAATGCTAAAAGAATGTCCCAAGCTCCTATAGATGACATGCCATGCTCAATATGAGCTTAAAATAAACTAAAGTGCATCTTTTTATAAGGATGCAAGCCACACAATATCATCGTCATATGTAAAAATAGGAATGTCACCAATAACAACTCTCCACAATTCCTTAATCTACAAGTGCATCTGCATTTTGATTTTCCATGTGGTGTAGTTCGAAGAATTAAGGGGTTCAAACAGACACGAGTCCATACCTGAAGTCATGAAAAACCAAAATATCCAAATGCAAACAATGGAGATCCTTCTACAAAAGACGTTGGTTCCTACTGAAAATGCATCGAGTACAAAACGTGGCTCAAAAATACAATGCACAATAAAAACGGGATGTTAGTTTTAGTTGAAAATACATTTGCAAGTGAAAGCATATAATGGATGACAAGTGCAATAAAAACAACCTCCAAAGAAGGTGAGAGCAAAAAACAAATTTGATTATCTTGTGAGGGGGTTTGACCCCCTACGCAACTGGGCCTCACGCTCCATCTTCAACAATTGAGAGAATGAATGTAAAAAAAAAAAAAAAACTCTTTATAATATCATCCTTTATAATATATTATTTTTATACCAACCAAAATAATAATAATAATAATAATAATAATAATAATAATAATAATAATAATAATAATAATAATAATAATAATAATAATAATAATAATAATAATAATAACTTTTTCCATAAAAATCAATGCCCCCGTTTAAAAGATTGCCCCTCCATCAATATGGAGCTATGATATAAAAGCATCCCCCCTTTTAAAAGTTCCCATAAATAAATTAAAAATGTCTTTTTAAAACATTCATCACAATTCTTGAAAAAAACCCCCAAAATTTATCACGGTAATGTTGGAGGCTCGAACTCACTATCATGTGAGAAGTTTTAGCAAAATTGTGCAAATACCAACCCTGCCATAAACACTGTTCTTAAAAGTTATACAATCGTTATAATTTAAACTTTCAAAAAGGTGGCATTTGAAATAAAATGATGAACTAACCTTTTATATAAGGCTTACGAGTGGAGGTTGAGATCAAACGTAGAGGGCCATTGAACAGGTGGAGGGAAGGTCTTGACCAGTGAGTGGGATGTTTGTGTGAGATGAGGAAAATAAAACACTACAATACTCTGCAGCCGATATAAATTAAAGCAAAAAAATAAATGAATTTTTATTTGTCGTATATGTTCAAATACTATGATGTAAGCTCGAATGCAGCCAAAAAAAATAAGTTCACATATATGATGGAAGTAGGAATCTGTATGAAGAGAGAAGAAAAAGTCAGACTGAGTCCAGGTTATACATAAGTTGACCGTGTTGAGTGACGAGAATGTGGACACGATAAGGCTAAGTCACGAAACGAGCGCGCTGAGTACAAGAAAAATTGAAATCGTACAAGTCACCGATCAATAACTGAGCTTTGACATATAACGGTTAGATTATGAGATTGAATGGCGAGCATCTAATATATAACGATTGATTTAAACAGCATGCCTATAAGACAGAACGTTGTAGCTGTGTATGAAATCCAAGCTCAAGTTGACTGGGTCCTCTAATAAGCAATTCCAAATGGTTACCGAGTTGTGTATACGTGAATAACTTGGAGATAGACAAGAAACACCACTTTCATCCTCAAATACAGCTTCGAAACAAACACTATAAGACAACATGCACATGTGTACAACCTAGAAAATGTTGATAACCTCACAAATTTCGATGATGATGTCATACGATTTGGTAAAGACAACAAATCATCAGTAAGGTGTAGTCTAGCCTGAGTGTGTACCCTGATTGATCCATAGTTTTGACAAATGCATCATCCATCAAATAGAGAATGTACAACATGAAGAAATTTAAAGATGGCAGCACAAGTTATTGGAATAGTGCTGAGTAATGGTTGTCAAGGTCCTCCTCTAGGACCATGATGGAGTGATATGTGCATTCATGCAATGGCATTATCATTCCTACACAATATTATTTTAGCAAGGTTATCATCAGATAAATAATGTATATAAAAAGTCTACATATTATTGTCAAATAATATACAATCTAGATATATTTCTCACTTAGGTATTAAGGAGAAACACACACGGTACCTAATAAAAAAGCAAAAGAGTTTGTTTCACAACAACCTCTTGGTTGTTGTAAACAACTCGAATATAGGTGAATTGTTAAGTGCATAAAAAAATATTGTTTTTGCACACTAATATAACAATCCAATGAATATAACAAACTCCAAATCAGCTTAACTCCGTGAGTGTATGGCATCATAGCTAAAAACCAAACTAGTTTGGAAATGACTCAAACCATTAGTCAGTGTGAACATGACCACTCCAACATCTATGAGATATTTTAAAAAAGTGTAGTATAAATAAAAATCATATCATACTCATTATTCATCTACCAAATTCCAAGCAAGCACCTATTCAATCTCATTCAATCAATTTCAAAACTATGTTATACTACCCTATTCTTCCCTATTTCTATATAAGTCATTAGATAAATCATATTATAGATTTGAAGTATTTAAAGAACAACTCATGATTAGTATTTGTCAATTTAGAAGTTAGATCATTGCATTCCCTTGCATACAACATATTTCACACTTTTTCACACACAAGACAACACTTAGGGGATAACTACATATGTCTAAGGCCTTCCTTAGAGGTAATTCTCATTGATAAAGGGGTCATTGAGGTTAGCTCAAATTCATGATCCCACTATTCTATTTTTGATAGGGTGACATAATCTAAACTGAAGGACTAAGGTTTTAACTGCACACAATCATCCAAATAATGTGGACATGAATAAGATATATCAAGAAAAAGATGAAAAAAAACCCTAACATTTCCAAGCAGTGGCTTCTCAATATAATGTATATCACCTATAGGAAATATACATCTAGCCATGGACATAATCATCAACGCAAGTATCCATAGGTTGATGAAAGTATCTAGGCTTCTAATACTAATATTTATAGAATATGATGACGGGATCTTAAGCATTAATCTGCCTATTTCCTTACATTCACATCTTAGATCTGAATGCACATTTGAAACCCAACTATGTATTATATCTTTTTTGTGTTGTAATTATCAAAATATTAATTGGCATTGTATTTTCTAGATTTAGTAATTTTCTAGATTTAGTACATTATGTTATTTCAATTAATGTAATTGGTATGCTTTAGAATAGTTTTATACATCCATTTGATTAGGTTATTACAACCACTTAACCCTCATCCAACCATTAAAAAAAGTTGGACATTTTGTGAACCCAAAAGAAGAATAACCATATTTCAATTAAATGTATTATATACACATGTTTACATATTAGGTTTTGTATTTGATATGCTATATTACATAATTTTTTTTGTTAATGAATATATGCAGTGAATAGTATGATATGCATATGTTAGTTTCTTAGACTTCATTTAATGACATTGCCACTTCCTTTTGTATACTTATTGTTTTATTTTATCTTGGTTGTGGAACATTTGAATATATTCCTTACTTATGGGACCATGTGCCATTACATTTTATTTATTTGTCGATGGAAATTTGAATATGTCCTCCCTTTGAGTGTTTGAATTTTTAAGATTTTGCTTTTTTGCAGTCTCTTGAGATTGCTTTTCTATGACATTGAGTTCACTTATGTGTGTGTGTGCTTGATTGTTTTCTAATCTTGTGTTGTTAATGTATAGACATTTCCATGATTCATATCATACATCTCAAAGAATATTATGAACACATGCTATGATATTAATTGATATATCTCATTAGACATGCTACTCATATATAGTACATGATCCATATACATATAATATAGCTATATTATACTTTTAAGGTAAGGCAACTACCAGTTTCCACTTTGTGAACCCTAAAATGGGGTCATATTAGTGGCGGGATGTCATAGAGACATGAATCCATGCATACATATTTGGTAGAATTTGATACAATTTACACGATTCAAATATACACTTGGGTCAAAATCTTGTATACTTGGCAATATTTTTTATAAATTTGCAATAAAGTTTTCTATATTTGAGACATATTATACATAACTATAGAGTAGATGTTATATTTTGATATATAATTCATCTTGAAACAAATTAGAATTGCATATTCCATGCAAGTGCACCAAAAATTTCAAATACATATTCAAAATGTTTTACCAAGAAGCACCATTTTTAACAAGAAGCATTATTTTGACCATTTTCGTTCTATAATAGTTGGTTCCTTTGAGTAGTGTCATTATGTTTATATGCCATCAATGACCATATCACTACATTTTTTAGGTTTGCTTGGCTATACCACTTATCTTTCCTTTATTATACATTCACTTGAGTTATGCAATTGAGAATCAGTAATCTCAATGGTCATGTCACAACTCACCCTTGCACAAAATAGGGGACATAATTAACCTCAAAATTTCCATCTTTAAAATATGAAGGGTATGACTCTAAACCTCTCTCATATCTAATAAGGAATCATCATTACCAAAGTAAAGTACTAAGCAGTGACATGGTTGCATCAACACACATGTCTACACCTTCCTTGCTCTCTTTATCTTTTAAAGATTTAGATTATTCCATTTTTTATTACATGCACTGATTTATATTGTAACATGATCTTAGTTATAGGTCATACACTAAAAAAAAATTAACCAAGGATGTAGCAAAGGCAAAGTGTGTTATATACACCCATGTACACATTTATTACTTTTAACCTTGTAATTTTATCCTTATGTATTACTATATTAAGATTGGGGGAGGGGTGGAAAATGTAGAGACTAAGATTATAATTATTGTAGATGATATTTTATGATTATATATCATATTAGTTTTTGACACTTGGAAAACTCATACCTTGGGTGTTATTCTTAGTTATACACCTTCCTTGATTCTACAAACCTTGTATATGTTCTCTTTTGTACCCCTTGGCTTATCTCTTAGCCTGACCAGTCTTGTACTGATGACACATACATGTTATCTCATAAAATACTTAAAAGGTACTTATCTTACACCTCTACATGTTATAAACCTGCACCTATTTTGATGCTCCCTAGACACTAATGTTTGGGATAGAAAGTGTCATTGATGTTACTATCCTACCCTGATGATAGCATCTAGTGCACTAAATACATCTAATTTACAAATGAAGTGTATCCTAGACATTGCCTTGAGTGATTTAATGTGAGTTATTACTCTAAAGGGATTGATATAAATACAATATCAACCCTCATTTGTTGCTCACCTAGAATTCATACCAAACAACAACCAAATAACATTCAAATAATAAAATATTTCCTATTTGTTCCTATTTCTGAACTAGTTATAGGGACTACACATTTACAAGTTTGAAGTACTAAAGGAGTAGCCCAAGACCTTGATTTGCTAATTTTCAAGCTAGGTCACTATTGTACTTATTTTACATGCATTACATGATTCACACACAAGACAACATATAGAGAAGAATTATAATACTCAAAGGTCCTCTTTTGGAGTATTGGATATGTAGGTAACATGCTTTGATAATGGGATCATTGGGGTTAATTTGACACTGTGTGCTCATTAACCCATTTTTGCCAGGGCATCATTCAATGGAAAAAAAGAGTGGAGATAGATTTTTGATAAATAAACTAAGAGTTGCATCTTGTTTGTAAAATTTAAAGACATTAAACATAAGAAGACAAAGAAAGCATAAAAACCTAGTAGATAGATTCATAAATAGAGCTATATTGTGGTTTAGACACTAGCTTCAACATTATGACACTATCATCGATGTAGGTGTCCAGCTTGGATGCAAGTGTCCAATGGTTAAACATAGTTATAACTCAAAAAAATGGAACCCAGATCTATATTATAGTCTTGTGATGATTCCTAATCATTGTCATACACCAAAACAAAACATCAAGCAAGATATGGTCTCTTTTATCTCTTAGCCACTTTGTACTTGTAATATTTATTTACACATATGATAAACTAGGAAAATATGTATTTTTGACAATAATTTAATGTAAATCTAAATATTTTCATTCCTTTCAAATAGATTTAGCTACTTGGGTATTATCATGTAAAATTCTTAAAGCATTACAACATTAGTGAACCTAATGTATGTTTATTGAAATAAAACCATATTTTGCATATTAGGGATTTTTCCTTCTTTGCAAGTTAATTTAACATTTTTTAAATGTTATTATTATGTCTAATTTATACATCACTTATGTTGATGTAACATAGAAATTTTAGTTACGTTACTATTTTCTCCCTAGTTATTGTGTGCTTCATATTTATCTTCACACTTATAGTCTTGATGGATTTCTTAGTAAAATATTATGCATAAAAGAAAAACTATGATAGTTTATTTAATACATATGATTATCAATGTATTGAACATGAAGAACTATAATAATACCAAAAAAATATAAACCTACTTTTGCTTACAACTACGACAATGAAAAAACCAATGATTCAAATATAAATTTAAATTATCAAGCTAGTGATAGTTGCATTTCTGATTTTGAATTTGAATGTAATGGTATCCCTATTGACTATGGAATCTCTACTTTTCCTTCATTTACCAATGATGAAGAGTTTCAATAAATAACAAACGTGTAAAATGATACCATTTCTAATGTTGAGAATACAATTATTACATCTCCACCTTCTTATGTTATCTCAATAACATAGTGAGAGTCTCCACTTTCAAATTTTGAAAAATTCAAAGAAGGCAAATGTTCATACACTATCTCTCCTAATGAAAACCTTAACCAAATTAAGTGTCTCTCCCCTTCCCCAAGTAATACTAGTGTTGAAAACCCTATTTCTTCTTTGCATGATTCAAGTGAAACTAATCCAATTTTTTCCTCAACTTTAGTATGTGATGAGTAAAATACATGTCATGTGTTTCCCAATAATAGCATTAAAGAACATAATAAGAGTGTCAATGAACATCCTAAGGAAAAAATCATAAAACTTGAATTTTTTGGGGACACACAAAAAGTCTCAAATCTATTTGATGTATCTTTTACAAAGGTCAAATCACGTAAATTAAGACAACCAAAAACCATGTTTCTAAATGAAATAATATTATAAAACGCCTAGTAAGCATGTAAATGATAGTCATGTAAATATTCCTTTCTCACATAGAAATGATGCACCTAAATTAGAAAGTGATATTGCATTACTTACCCCTTACTCTATAGGACACAACACTTCAACTCAAAATGAGATTATACATGCTACTGCTATAATATGTCATAAAGTCCCAAGCAATGTGTCACCTTGCAATTATAATGATATTAATAATTGCAGACTTCAAAAGTACATCACCAAATATTTAGACATGGGTGTTCCCTTACCAAATATTGATAAAAAATGTGTTTAGCCTATTTCTAAGAATGATTAAGAGTCCATCATCTCTATGTTCTATACAAAGAGAACTTTACAACCACTATAAAAAGCCTCAACTTCTTCTTATGACATGTTATCTAGTCTAACTACCATCGGAGATATTTAAAAATTTGTTAACACTCTAAAACTAAAATTTTATTCTCATAAAGCTGTTCATCCAGAGAATACATTAATAGTGTAACCTATAGCTAAGTATATCCTAATATTAAGTTAGAATAATATACGCACTCCTTTGAACATTGGGACCAAATTGGAAACATGATATTAAAGGCCTTTTATCACAACATAGCCAAATGGGCACTTGATTGGTTTTATACTTCGATAAATGGTTCATTATCAACATTCAAATAACTTGAAGATATATTTATATGACATTTTCATCATTATACCTTACCTAAATTACCATGGGAACATTTACAAGCATTGACACAAATAGAAAATGAGGTTATACAAAATTATGTAACTAAATTTAAGGATGACTTATATTATTTACATTATCGGCCATCAGATTTGGAAGTACAATTTATATTTAGTAGAGCTATTCTTTCTCCACTAAGAGAAATAATTTTACATAGGCCCTTTACTTCATTTGAGACTCTATGTTGGGATGTGCACAAGTATGTAGGAACTCTAATGAACACCCAAAATGAGTTGCCTATTTTTCCATCAAAAACTAAACATGGTAAAAATATTATTTCCAAACCCAATAAAAAAGTTACAAATAATCATGAGTCAATTCAAATAACTCATGCAAAACCAACTACACTTATCAAAGAACAAACAATAAAGGTACTAAAAAAGGAAAGGAACACATTTTCTGAGTACCTCCCATAGTTACACCACATCACACTACAAAATCGTAGCATTTTCAATTTGATTGGTACCAAGATAGACACGTGACATATTATTAACTTTATTGGACAAATGCATAATCAAACTCCCTTGTAATTCACATTACACACCTTATATATTTGAGAAAGAAAAAGGAGAACACATTTTAACTTATCATTGTATTAATGGTTAATGAGGAATAAGTGTTTTAATCTCTAGAAAAATCTTGTATAGTTAGTCAATCACATTACATATCAAAAAGGCATATCTAGACATGTTTCACATACTTATCATAGGAGCTCACCTAAAGATAATGATATATCCTATGTTAAGAATGTATGGTATACATGATCCACTAGACTTCATAGAAGGTGACTTCTAGTATAATTCCTTCTCCTAGTGTATTCTCTTCTAGGACTGATCTCCCCCATACTGATCCTACAAAGGAACTATTTGTTGATTGGGTACTTTATAAACAAATTTAGGTAGAAGTTCAACTTACATAGTAGATATGGGTACCTAAATTGATACATAAATATTCATAGGATACTTCTACAGATACTTCAAACATGACTATAGAATCATAGTCAACAATCCCATTTACATATGATCATTATATTCAAGGTTTCTTATATCCATCTAGATTTTCTTGCATCCAATGATTTATTTTTTTCTGAATATAATACACACATATACCTATTAATAATATTCAAAATAAACCACATAACACTCAATGATGGGTCCTAAGAACCCCTACTCTTATTACTCCTACTATTGCTTCAAAACCACATAGTCTTATTTTACATACATAGATAACCATTGATACCATAGTGAAAGATATTATACCTATACATGCTCCTCAAAATCATAATCTAGATATTAATATAGATTAAAAATTTGGATATATCTATGACCATCCATTAGATAGCATCATATTATGATCTTTCCTTTTCAAACAAATTCCTAGATATACCAAAAAAATTAAAATAAAAACAATCAAAAATTCTAAACACACTTTCGAAACATACATTTTCTATTGGATCCTTGGAATCCATATGTTACTTACATATTGATGGATGCCATACTTAGTTACTCCTACATACACATATGTCTCACACTTATACCTGGGTGGGATACATACATACACATATACATGGTAAATTCCTATGTCATGTGTTGGTTCTTCCCTTTACTCATGGCATATAGACATTTGGGGCATCCACTTCTTCCATCTTAAAACACAAAAGTTATATGGTTCGATGATCACTCTATGTTATTATGATTGAGCTTACATATGTACTTATACATGCCTTTATACATTACTATATCTTAGACGAGGTACTTTATATAAACTTGATATATTTTTACTAACACATTGGATCCATGGGCTTCTATGACATATATATGTTGGTTTATTATGCTTTACTTTATGCACTTCCTTGATTTTCTTGTCTTGATTGATCAAGAATTTAAATATGCTCATTTACTTGTAACTCACATACATATGTATTCTTTTATTGACATTTATATATTTCATTGATTATTGTATGGACATTTTAATATGTCATTCTCGCATCTATGGACATTCGTCTAAGTCATGTTCCTTTCGATTGTTTGACATTTCAACAAGCTTCTTGTTTATAATTTCCTTGGACCAATTTTGATTGAATTTATTTTGAGTGTTCTTATGTATGTGATTTTTTGGTTGTTTAGATTGTATTATTACAATCTAGATGTTTATTTGATATTTATCATGCATATTAGGCCTACATGTGATCACATGGTTCTATGAACTTGAATGATACAATTACCTAGACATGTTCCCTTATATATGCTACATGGTTACATTATAATATTCTACAATTGTCTTACCCCAAAGGGGGAGAAAAATAGTCAGGGCACACCATAGAGGCATGCTTTACACACTTGGCACAATTATTAGATTCAGTCGGGGCATGATTTAGAAGCATGTTCTCCATATTCATTAAGTATTTGATACTTATATTAGTTTACAGATTTGGTGAGGGCATGTCATATGGGCAAGGCTTCCACACATTCATAGTTTCAGATTTAGTGGGGGGCATGATTTGAAATCATGTTTTCCATATTAATTATATGGTACATATAATAGTTTCCAGATTCAATAGGGACATGCTTTGGAAGCATGTTCTCTAGATCTATTCAATATGCAACATATCTTTTGGAAACATGTCCTCTATATTAGTACTTATATCAATTTTTAGATTTCTCCATAAATTAGGGGCATGTTTTGGAATCATGTTCTCCACATTTAGTTATTTGAATTAGTTAGAACACACAATTATATGATTCAGATTCACTATAGTGGAAATTTTTTATACATTGGTACTATTGTCATACACAATTTCAACATGAGACATATCTAAGGTGCATATTCTATACAACATGTGCATAATATTTTAAAATCCAAATTAGTTTCAAATTCTAAAACCATTCCATGTACTGATACCCCATGTAATTTTATAGAATTTTATTGAGCTGCCCACTGCAATAATTGGTTCACATTTTGGTATCATTGAGGTGATCAAATCACTCAATCTTGCCAAGTTTTTAAGTTGGAATTGATCATGAAAACTCATGAGATTATAAGTATCATTGGGTTTCATGGTTGCTTTAATCTCAACTACAAGGTGGTTACTCACTTTTTCTCTAATGTTTAGGGCATGCATCTCTCTCTCTCTTTCTCCTTGGATATCTGCACTTTAATATTTATCTACATTTGTCCTAATCTCAGTTTTAGATATATAAACATACATATATTTTTTACTTGACTTTTGTTGGTTGGAAAATGATACTCTCAATGGTTGTATCACCACTTCTCTTATTCTGAGTTGGGAGCATGATCACCTCCAAAATCTCCTACTCTATGTACATTGTAACATCCTCACAGGGATTTACTAGAATAATGCAATAATTTAAAAATAAAATAAACTTACTCAACACTTATTATTTCATTATATTACACCATGATAATATAATTAGTTATTATAAACATACTTAACTAAGCATAAAAAAATTATTTAAACATGAGCAACTCTATTAACTAATCACTAGAAACATCTGTAAGAATTCATAAATGTATAAAATTAATCATTATAAAATCGAGCCTTGGATGGCACAATAATATAGCCTCTACTATCAATCTATAATAATAATAATAATAATAATAATAATAATAATAATAATAATAATAATAATAATAATAAATTCCATTTTCCAGGCATGATGCCTTCAATATATAATTACAATAATAGATACAATGCTCTATGGAGCTCATCTCACACTAACTTTTGTATCTCTAATAATCTTAAGTGTACTCTTCAAGTAAGTACTACAGTAGAGAGGGAGAGAATCATCTGAGTGCTTTTCTACACAAATCATAGGTTACAAGTTGATTCACAAATAAAAAACACATGGTTTGTTAAGTCCACACTATGCCTCATTATAACCCTAATATATCATCCTTCATAACCACTAATATGTCATTTATATTGGGAATTTCATGAAGTATTTAGGCTTATAACTAGTGTAAGGTAGAGGATGAATGCTTTTGTCTCTTTAAGCTTATGTCAGTCTAAGTTAACATTCTTTACATAATGTTTAGTCTTCCATTTGTAATATATATGAGTATTATAACATCTAAAGAAGAGTCTTGATATGATCCCATGAAGATAAGGAAGGGCTTGAGTCAAAAACCTATCATTCTAAGTGAAGCTCCAGACCTTTTCAGGCATTCTACGTACCTTGATAGATAGCTATATACTTTCACAGTTGAGTTATAGACTTCAATAGTTGAGATATGAATAGTAACATTTGAGCTATGGATTATGATGGTTGAGCTATGAATTTTGACAATTGAGTTACAAATTTTGATAGCCAAGCTAAAAACCCATCTAAATCATGTTTCCAAGGCATTCCAAAGGTTCTTAAAACTTTAAACCATGCAAAAAGAACTCCATTTTTCCTATGTTTTGATTGTCTCTAATAATATATTTGAAATAAAACAATAATACCATATTATGCAAATAGAAACCTATATATCATTTTAATGACTTAGTCAATATATTTTTAAAATAGGGATAACTCACTACTCACATATTATAACTAAGTATGTGGATATGTTTTATCAAAACTCTATATTTATTTAAATGTAACTATATCCTCAGGTTTTTGTTTTACTGAGCTAGGATAATATGCCATTTATCTTTAAAAATTCAATTCAGCATATGGTTTTAACATTATTTCCATTATCAAACAAAACTCTTAATATTTGGGGATAATGGGTTAACTTTATGGATGGTTGAGCCATCCATAGGGCTAACCTTATATCCATTTGAAACTTCAATCTATTTCATAGACCCTAAGTATAATAAATCACACACAGAATTTTCCTTTTCATTTGAATATAAAAATAAAACCAACCTTTTAAATGCTCTTGTTTGAAACTCCTAGAACTCAAAATCCCTTATCTTCACTGCTCTATGCTTTTCTTTCTTCTTTATTTTCCCATGTATCTTAGTTTTTTCCCACAAATCCTTATTTTTCTACCTTGTCAACTTCCTATAGTCTAACTATAACATCAAGTACTGAATCTGCATATAAAATGAAATATCATATAATATGTGTACTAACATTTAAAACATGTAAACTCTAATATCTAATAATCTAAACACACAATTTATATAATATTTTTAATCTAATGTGATGTGTGCAAGGATCTTAGTAATTTCTCTATCATCCTTCACTATCTCCATCTATGCCACCCTCTCTGATGATGCTCTCCCTCCACCATGTTTTGAGGGATTGATTTTGCTATATTGATTTCAAGATAAGAAGGTAGTTAGTCAAGTATATCATGACATATATAAAACAATGCTATAAAAATAAATGGAACATAATCATCATGTACAAACTCCATAATTTATCATCTAAAAATAATGAACTCGTGAAATATAAATAACATGCATGTATTCCACAATAACATATGACTTATAATTTAGTTAAAAATTAACAATTAATTTAATCAACATTATTAATCCATAGATAATTAGGTAAATTAGTTTAGTGAGAGAATCAAGATGTAACATCCTTCCCCCTTAAAATTAGTCATCATCCTGATGATACATATTCAAAAAATACTTATGAATAACAAAAAATGTTTAATAGAATAAAAATATAGTATCTAGCATCAAATCAAACAAATAAATGTGGAAATATCCTATATAAACCATCATAGTCCTTCCAAGTAACACTATCCTCAGATTATTGATCCCACAAGACCTTGCACTGTGACACTTCTCTATTATGCAAGTGAAGTTTATGAGTATTAATTACTGGCATTGGTTCTACCACCACCACCTAAAGATCCAAAACCTACAAAGTATTCTGATCTAACATATGTGAAAGATCAACCATACACTACTTATGATAAAATACATGGAAGATATTACGTAATAGAGCTAGGGTTAGTTGCAATAAAATAATATATGATACAAGATTGACCACTTATAAAACCTTGAAATGTCCCACATATATTGATGAAAGTTTTGTCGACTTCCTAAATTTAATTGAACTCTTTCATGGCTTAACATGTAAAAATACTTGATCACCTACTACAAACTACCTAGGTACTTTCTTTTGATCAGCATAACTCTTCTACCTATCATTTTCTTAAACCAATATATGCCTATTTGTTTTAACCTATTATTTCATTTATGAAAGCATTCTAGTTCCAAATACCACCATATGTTCCAACCTATTTCAACTAATTGGTGTCCTACACTTTCTCCTACAAAGTGATTCAAACAGTGTCATCTTCAAAGTAGATTAGTATGATTTGTATGGAAAATCAATAAATGAAATGTATTCTTCCCATTTGTATTTCTGATCCATGTAATACATATGAATAATATCTTCTAATACCTGATTAACTCACAAAGTTTGTCCATTAGTCTATGGGTGATATGTAGTGCTAAAATTTAGTTGCATACCCAAAGCTAAATTTAAAATTAACTAAAACTTAGAAGTCATTCTTAGATCATGATCTGATATAGTTTTCACTATAAATCCATACAATTTATATACTTTCGTTATGAATCTCTTTGTATGAGTTGGTGCATTGTTTATCAAATTGCTTGGGATAAATGTGCCACCTTGTTTAAATTATCAACAACAAGAATGATCATGTCATGCCCATTCTATGATAATGGTAATCCTTGAAAAAATTCCATATTTATTACCTTCCATTTTTACTCTGGTATATCATGTGGGTATAACAATCTAGTTGGATGCACATGTTCAACTTTCACTCACTGGCATTCCAAACAATGTGACATGAAGTCCACTATATCTTTCTTGATTACCTTCCAAAACTAAAGTGGTCTAAACTCTATCACAAGCTTTTTTACTCCTAGATATCTTAAATATGGGGCATTGTGTACTTATTTTATCACTTCAATCCTCATATTTTCTATATCTAGCACATACATCCTTCAATTATAATGCAAAAGGACATCACTCTCAAAGATGTATCCTTTATACCTAGGATTCTGAGCATTCTCATATAAAGCTTTCCTAACTTAATCATAAAATTAGTTCCATGGTGATCACTCATTCACATAATCCCTAAAATTACTCCTAATAGTATCTATAGCTGATATGTACCTTGTATGACTCAAAATGTCAGCAACTATATTCTGTTTACTTTTGATATAATTGATATAAAAATCATAGTAAAAAAAAAAACTCTAACTAGCAACTCTGATGAGCATTCAAATTTGTTTATGTGAAAATGTTTTTGAATCACAAGTTTTTAGTCTTGAGCTCAAATGGTATTCTCAACAAATAATGTACCCAAACTTTCAAAGTATGGATAATTGATGCATGTTCAAGATCATGAAGGCCATAATTCACCTTATAAAGTTTTAATTTTCTTTACTCATAAGTTACTACTACACCATTTTTCAAAAGAAATCATAGTCCATCCTAAGAAGAATATGTGATCACTAAAAATTCAACATTGGGATCAGAAAATATTAACATTGGTTTTAAACTAAGCCTTGTTTTCAATTCTTGAAAACCCACTTCACATTTATCTAACCAGATAAGAATCTGAATTTTACATGACAAAGACGTAATTGGATTAGCTATCTTGGAGAAAATTGAGATGAGTTTCCTATAATAGCTTGATAATTCCATAAAACTCCTAACCTCATGCACATTCCTTGGTCCCAACCACTCTTTAATGGATCTTGTCTTAGCTAGATCAATAGATCTACCATCTGCTAAGATAATATTTCATAGATATTACACTTTATTTTTGAAAAATGTGCATTTGGACAAATGCCATATAGCTTATGATTTTGTAGACATTGTAAAACCAAATCTAGAGATGTTGAAGATGTTTTTCTTCATCTTTAAAGTATAATAGAATATCATTTAAAAATAACAAAATAAAATGATCTAGGTAATCTCTAAATGAACTATTCATGAAATTTATGAATGCTATAGGTGCATTTGTCAACCCAAATGGCAATATTGTGAATTTGTAATGCCCATAGTGAGTTTTAAATTCCATATTTGGAATATCCTCATTTTTATTCCTTATCTGATGATATCCAACTTTAAGATCAATCTTATAAAAGACCATCGCTCCTTCCATTTAATAAAAAAGATCATCTATTCAAGGTAGTGGATACATATTATTGATGGTCTCTCTATTCAACATTCTATAATCAATAAAAAGGTGAAGAGTGTCATCATTATTTTCAAATAAAATAATTAGTGCATCCCATGCTGACAAACTTGGTCTGACCAATCCTTTAGATAATAATTACTAAAGTTATGCCTTCAAATCTAGTAATTCAATGGTTTTCATTTGATATGGAGTCTTAGACTGAGGTTTTGATCCTATTTTGATATCAATATAGAAGTCAAATTATCATTTAGGAGGCAATCCTAGAAATTATTACAAAAACACATCATTAAAATACCCAGAGAAAGGATAATTTTCAATTGATGGTTCCTTAGTTTCCTTCATTTCTTTTATCTTGACGATAAATACTTGACATCCCTTAATTTGGGCTTTCTTATGTTGAATTACAAAAATATATGTAAGCTTAACTCCCTACTCTCACCCTAAATTAGTATTTGATTTTCAGAATCATCAAGACACTCAACTCTTTTTAGTTAATAGTCAACCTTAGATTTATGCTTTGAAAGCTAGTTGACTCCTAATATTAGATCATTTAACCCTAGTGGTGTTACATAAAGATGCACAACCATTGTATATTCTAACAACCTAATATATGCTTCAACTAAACACTTGCCAACCTTGATTTTAGATTCATTCTCATATTATACTAACCATGCATTTGTCATTACATTAGATTTCTTAGAAAATTTATTTAAAATTCTAGGAGCTATGAAGCATTCTATAGCTGATGTTCTATCAAAATGGAAACTAGATGTTCAAATAAAATACCTAATAGTTTTATGGGTGAAGCTTAAAATTTGGCTTGTTAGTTATCAACCACTTCGTGGATATATTGCTGAAAAGTTCCTTGCTAAGGGGAAAAACATTTATTCCTCAATTCATTTTGGGTATATTCATGTGAAAAATGGTCACCTCCAAAGACGAAGCAACCTCCTGGTGGTGCCTTCCTATTAGATTGTTGGTTTCCCTTGAAACTACCCTTAAAATCATTACCTAGTTTCTTGCTACTTGAACCACTATTGAATCTATAATTTTGATTCTAGAACTGGCTCTTGGAGTCTCCGCTCTGCTTCCAATTCTTCTTTTTGAAATTTGGCTTTAAGCTTCCAAACTTTTTATTAAACTTGTCTCTAACCTAAGCAAGAGATTTCAAATTTTGCTTCCTTCTTGACTACTTTCTCAAAGACTTGGCCCATGTTAGATTATCCATGAATGTCCACTTCTCCAGTAATCTAGGGTTATAATATCATGATAAACTTCTTATTCCTCAACCTCTCATCAACATGATACCAAGGAACATATTTTAGAAGTCTGGTGAATTATTCTCAATACTAATTTATTGACAAGTCCCATTGCTTCATATTTTGAAACACTATCATATTTTAGTCAAAATACAATTGTGGAAGCCACCATGATCTGAATAGTGTCACAAATTACTCCCAAGTAGTTATGGTTAAGTTCAAATTCATTTCCAAATTCTCATTGGCCCACCATGTAGCTTCTTCTCCATCCAACTGATAATATCCACAAGTAGCTTTGGTGACCTTAGATTAATTTTGAATTTCAAAATAATTATCCATTTCAGTCAACCATGCTTCATCTCTATCTCCCATATTAGTTTCATCAAACTTAGGTGGCTTTATTTTTTTATATCCCTTGCCAATTTTATAGCTACACATGCTCTCATATCTTGAGGCACTTCCTCATGTCTCTACTCTTGAAAATTTTCCTGATTAGTAGGATGCTCTTTAGGCATGTCCTATTGGGCTTCTTCCTCTTGTCAATTAATTTATTATTCTAGGGATACAACTCTATCCTTAGTCTCATTCATGGTCATAAGAATTTTATCTAACTTTGTTTCTTGTTTCATAACAAATTAGTTATGATAAAATACAGGTTTATTGTCATTGACATTCAAAATACCCTCACCTAATGTTCTTACTTGTAACACTCTTATATATGGTAATTGAAGAATATGAAAACGTTAGCAGACTCATTAAGTCCTAAATTTCTAGTCATAGCTCTGATACTAGAATGTAACATCCCCATAGGGATTTAACAAAATAATGAAGTAATTTTTCTTGAAAGTTTTACTCAACACTTATCTTTCATTATATTAAAACCACGAGAATATAATTAGTGAATTTTAACATACAT
>JARHVA010005192.1:402500-475000 GCA_037957365.1 Torreya grandis | reverse complement strand
TTGAGTAAAGCTTCCTTATTTGTTCCTATTTATAAACTAATCATAGGGACTACACATCTACATGTCTGAAGTACTAAAGGAGAAGTCCAGGAGCACAATTTGCCATGTTACAATCTAGGTCACCATTATACTTGATTTACACACATTACATGATTCACACACAATACAACACATATGGGATAAATACATGAGTATGAGGCCCTCTTATGGAGTATTGGCTATGTAGGCAGTGCCCTTTTAAAGTGAGATCATTTGAGTTAGCTTGTCACGGCGTGCCCACTAACCTAATTTTCCCATAGAATTATTTAAGGGAAAATAAGTGTAAACCTAGGGTTTTGACCACTAAATTGATATCAATAGCTTGTGTGTGAAATATAAAGACATCAGTTAGAAGGTGATATATAACCCAAAAAAACCCAATGAATAGATTCAAAACTAGAGATATATTATGATTTGGACACAACATCAATATAAGGACACTATCATTGATGCATGTGTCCAACTTGGACACAAATGTCTATTGTTCAAACATAGTTAGAACATAGAATGAATGGAACCCAGATCTATGTCATAGTCTTGTGATGATTCTTGATAACTGTCATACTCCAAAATAAAACATCAATCAAGATATGGTCTCTTTTATTCCATAGACAATTTGTACTTGTAATATTTATTTACACGTGTTAAATTAGGAATTCTTTTATTATTCGCTATAATTTAGTGTAAATATGAATATTGTCATTCTTTTCAAATAAATTAAATTTCTTGAGTATTATCTTGTAAAATTCCAAAAATATTAAATAATCATATACATAAATTTTATCTTATACACTTTAAAAATACCAATCAAGGCTCTACCCTTCATTTGTAGACCTTCCCATTATTAAATTGCTTGCATTTTCTATCTCATTGCACCTAACTTCTTATATTATGGACTGAACCTATCATTCTGATGACCTAGATCACTTTTAAACTACAAAAATCTTAAAACATGATTTATATCCTAATTTTTTTAATTTTATACCTTCAATAGTTTTCTACCCTATTGGACACTTACATTTTACATAGGGATAATAGCATTGACACTAATGTCAAGATTTATTATCTAGTGTTTGTATCTCAAAAGTCATCAAAATTAAAAGTCTTTCAAAACATATGGGTCAGCATTTTGTCTTATCTAACCCTTTTGTGAGATATTTTAAAAATATATGGTTTAAATAATAAGCAAAGCCTACTGATTATTCATCTAGAAAATACTAGGAAATCACCTATTCAAAATCATTTAATCAATTGCAAAACAAAGTTTTGTTTCCCTATTATACCCTATTTCTATATTATTAATGGGAGTAGTCATATTATAGGTCTAAATTATTTAAAGAATAGTCCATGAGAATTATTCTCATGTTACGAGTTAGACCACTGCATGCTATTACATATAGTATATTCCACCTTTGTCCACACACAAGCCCACACTTAGGGGATAAATACATATGTTGAAGGCTCTCCTTGGAGTATTAGATATGTAGGAAGTGTTCATTGATAAAGGGATCCTTGAGGTTCGCTTGACTTCATGAGATCACTAACTCATTTTTTTAAGGAGACATAACATAAGGTGAAGAAATAGGATTTGATTTATACACAATCATACGAATCATGTGTGTACAATCTAGATACAACAATAAAAAGGTAATAAAAAACCTAATAGGGCCAATTAGTTTCAACCAATATATCAAATATTTTGTATAGGATAAAAGTGGTGAGACATAAATAGAAGCATCAGTGCAAGTGTTGATAAGTCAATGAAAGTGTCCAAGCCTCTAGAAATACTAATTATAAAATATGATGATAGGATCCTGAACATCAGGCTCCCTTTTTCCATACATGCACATCTCTTATCTACCTGCACATCTAACATCAACTAATTTTACATTGTGCAACAATCGTAGATGCATGAAATGCCTAAATTTGTATGCCACCCTCTAACACTCCCAGGGTCATTAAATGATAAAGGACCTATCAACACACTGTGCATCTAAAGGTCTAGGATGTAACCAATAGAATATGAAAAATCACATGTTGAAGGCTGAAAAATTCAACTTCCATTACAAATTATATGTCTTCATAACATGTAATATATATCTACATATTTATAAAACTAGACTTGACAAATAATAATAAATTAAAAAATGATCATACATCTTTCTCAAAATTGTGCCATATATAAGACACAAATCTAATTAATACATTAACCATGATACTCCTATTACTTTATCTTTTCTTGTGTTAATCTATATTGATATACATACAACTTCATCTAGATTCTCATCTAGAATGTTGTTCCCTAGATATTTTGGGATTTTGATCAACATGCTCTCAAATTATATAAGTGAGGAATTCATATTGTTTAGAATTTATTATCTAGATCTATTACATCATAGCTTTCTTAGCCTAAATCCAAAACCAAATTTCACCTCCATAGTATAATAATTAGGGATCCTTTTAAGAGATTATTCAGTCTCTTCTTAAATAAATTTTGTGTAAAACATGTGTAAAGTCTTGTCATCCTTAGAGAAAAGATAAAAATTGATTTGTTGAAACCCTCTTACTAATACACTATAATAAAGAGTTACGAATGGATTTATCCTCAACTACCTATGTTTCAAAATCTTACCTAAAGATGGTCTCTTCAATTTTATGTACGCACTACGTAGGAAGTTTCACATATTTTGAAATGCACTTTGTTAACCTAAACTTTTTCAAATTACATGTTGTTTGATTTATTAATGTTTATCTTTGGAGACCAATTTTACATTTAGGATTTCTTCATCCCAATTGTCCTTTTTATGGACAATTTGAGAATGTCATACATTTCGCCTGGCATAAATAATTTTTTTGAATTACTTGGGGTAGAGCCTTATATATATATATATATATATATATATATATATATATATATATATATATATATATATATATATATATATATATATATATTCTTTTTTTTTTCTTTATAGCTTATAACATTCATGGATAAATTGGTTATACTTTTTGAGTGGAAATATTGTTTACTATCTGGAAAGACATAAATTATGTAAATGTTATGTATAACTATATCTAATACAATAATTTTCACTTGAAACAATTTTTTAGTTATGACAAATATTTTTAAATAGATTTAAGGTCAATCCAACAAATTGGTTTTAGAGGTGGTTAGGCTCTAGACTTAATTAGATCATTAGGGACTTTTCATTGTGCCATTCCTTATATTACACTTAATCAAAAATGTTATTGATGTAATCTTTATGAAAGTATGCATATAAGATATAATATGTTTATTTATTTATTTTGTGTATAACATTTATTATGTTCTTTCTTGTCATATTTTCTTCAATATTTTTGTAAGAAAAGATTAACGAATATGTTATTGCAGTTGTTTTTACATGATTAGGACGATGAGAATTATGTGAGAATATTGAAAAAGTGTTATGAGGCCATTCTATACAATGAAAAACTTTTAATTGTAGATGCCCTTATTGTTAAAGATGAAGAAAATATAGATGAAGAAAAAATATGCTCAAAGTGAGTGGGATTAGCTTTTGATATGGAAATGATGGTAATCAACATTATCAGTTTAAATATTCAAAGAAAAGCAAGTTTCAAAATTTAAATTTAAACAACTCTTCTACAAAGGTAGAATTTAAACAACTCTTCTAGGAGAGGACATAGTTATAATTTAAACAACTCTTCTACAAAGCAAGTTTCAAAATCTAAACTATATTCAAATTACCTTATGTTCCAGACATTATCTGTGTCTCCAAATATTAAATATCAATAGATTTTTATTATATATTTTTATAAAAAAATCACACTCAAATAATTTATACATTTATGATATAAATAAACTACCAACATCGTTTATATATATATATATATATATATATATATATATATATATATATATATATATATATATATATATATATAATTGTTATGCATAATGTTTTAATATTTGAATTTTTCTTTTAGGTTAATGTAATGGTGCCCATTTCCTTAATCTTAGTTGTGAACAAATCAATGGCCAAATGACTTGAGATTTTTAGATTATTGTTGAGTATGACATTTTAGAATCTTAATAATATTCAATATGTCACATTTTTTCAAAGCATTTTAAACCATTTTGATAGGGACGTTCAAGTCAAATTTATGTTGAAAAATGAAAATTTCATAACTTTTTGTGTTGAAAATTATGAGTCAAAACTAACCTAAAATCAACATGCTTAAGAATTTTTAAAGCTAGTTGGATTGTTTTATATATATACATACACAAAATATCTTCAATGATAGAAGAAAGTTTAATGAGTTGGAAAATAATAGGTATGTTGAAAGTATCCAATAATGAATTTATAACATCACTAAAATGATATGTTCAAACACACACACACACACAATGATAAGAGAAGATTTGATAAGGTGGAAAATAATAAGTCGATTTAAAGTATCCAATAATAAATTTATGCCATCAATTAAATGACTTTTTAAAAATTAAACTTAATATAGAAAATGTCACTCGTTAATTTTTTCTCGAAATCTACACTCATATATATCATACTTTATTGGTACCTAATTAAAATTTAATTTAATCAATTTTTTTCAATACATTCTATTTGATCATGAGATAACAATAAATAATTCTCACGTCTACTCATTTTCACTTAAATATATAATCATTTATTTAATAATAAAATAAAAAAATTAATCATGAAAAATATTCAAATGATGTTCACATATATCCTTTCCACCCAAAATTACATTCATATAAAAATATATAAGTTAAAAAAAATTCTATCCTTTTTGAATTGTAAGAACCCATCAATCTAATATTACAAATAAAATTTATGAATCAATCGACCATATTGATTCCTCAGGTCATACTTAAAACAAGAAAGATGCTAGATATCCAAATATAAATTCTGTATAAAATAATTGAATCTAAAAGGTAATAAACTAATTATATTTATGAAAACTTAACAATATGATAAACAATTAAATTATACTAATTTATTTTTAATTAATAATAAAATTATTAAAAAAGATACAACTAAATAAAATTATTATACATTATTTAAAAAATAAATCTCTTATCTTAGTCAATTTTTTCTTTTTAAATATATAATTTAAGGTCATTTAGAATGTCTATCCATATACTTATTTTATCTTAAAACAAGAAGAACAATATAAAAAAAAAAATTAAAATTAAAAAAAATAGAAGATGAATAAACAATTCAATCTAATCCATACAATCAAATAATACTAAATTTTTCATTTATTAAAATTTTTATTACGAAATATTTATTCACAAAAATAATTGTAACCATGATGTTATAAGGTACAACAGTAGTACAATACAACCTATCAAAAAATATAAAAATATATCGTCATCATAATTAAATATAGCTAATCCCAATAGCTTCAAGATACATCTATAACAAGTGACCTTGTCATTAAAAAATGACGATACTAAATTAAACTAGTTTATATAATGTAACTAATTTCCTCTAGAGAAAGTATATAATGTCAACAAATGTACTCTACCTCCAAAGGTATTTTCTATGGTAGATATATCCAATGCATCACTATCAGTCTAAAGAAGAAAATGAGAACATCATTGAGGCACATTGGCCGTAAACAAATAGGTTACCAGTTCCCTTGCAGACCTCCCAAATTGGACTGGCTCTAACCTCTAATAAGGTAAGTAGATGAGATAAGATATGTAATAACATATTTAATAGATTATAATAAAAAATTAAACAACATGTAACATAAGTATTATTTCAATTCTTAAGAAATTATTGAAAAATATTATGAAATAAATAACAATATTAATATGAAAAAATAATTAAATAAATATTAAATTGGATAAAATATTAATAAATTAGTGGTCACATAAGAAGGTTAAATCATTTAAAATTTTGATTATCTTACATATCAACCCGAAACAATACATGTAGTAACAAGAAAACTAACGAGTTTAAATACTAAAATAGTGAAGAAACAAACTGAATCACATCACTAATGTTCATTCTTTCTTTTATTCGAAATATTTATCATTTTATATGGTTTTAATCAAGAGATATCTAGCAATTATGTTCATTGTTCAAGTCATTCAATGCTCAAAGATGCGGTTTAATATAATTTCAATGCTCATGCAAGTTTAAGATAGATAGCCAGAAACCTAAATTCATAAGGCAGGCATCGATGTGTTGGATCAGACAATGAGAGAAAATCCCTCGTTGGCGTCACCAACACTCCTAATCTATTTTCACATCAAGCAACCAACTTTTATCCTAACAAACTGCCACACATGTGTTCTATTTAAACTAATTTAAATAGGTGTACATAAAGTTGAATCAGCTCAGATATTATATTAAAGCCATGTTTAGAGATAAAAATTAGTCGGACGACACAATAAAACATTACAGTCAAGTGTGTGAACTAGTGTGTGGAGGGTCATCAAAAGAGACTCAGCTCTCCTTGGTTGACAAAAACTGGTCATGAATTTATTGGATACAAAAGTTACAATGTGTTCTGAGTCTCTTGAAGTCATCCTAAAGACTAATATAAGCAGTGAATTTTCATTCAAAATCAATCAAGGTAATTGTACTCATTAAAATTCAATATATACGTTAATCAACATTTCCATTCAAATTCAATCAAGATAATTATATCTTCCATTCAAAATCTATCAAGGTAATTGTATTTATTATACAAACATATTTGATAGAAAATATATCTACAATTAATATTTATGAATGATATTTTTGAAAAAATTGGTATAGAAATATAGAAAATCAATGTTAACATTTTAATCATGATTTCAAATTAAAATTGGTGCACCTAATATTTTTTGTGGACTGTTTACCATTAGATATTAATAAAAAATAATAATTTTTATTTATATATTTTTTAATAATATAATAATTTTAATGATGAGAGAATATTTAGTGAGCCATAAAATAGGTCCTTTGAAATGCCAATAAATAAATCTATTACACATTTGTCTCTAAAAAAAAGCTTATATAATAAGAGGGCATCGATAACTAAAACTATTAGTCAATTGATTAAGGTATTATACAGTCTTATTACTATACATACTACCATTTCAAATCATCTACATATTCTACTATACTTTCCTTAAATCTAATTTATGCATTCTATCACACCTAGTCAAGACTTAATTAGTAAAAAAATATGAATAGACAACATTTGATCATGAAATAAAGAAAAATGGTTCTTACATATGTTTATTCCTCCTAATATATTTTTATATATTTGATCTCAAATAATAAAAGAGTAATTTGTTCATATTTTCTCAAATAAAAAATGTGATGATGAAAAAAGACAAATGTTCCTCATATGTACCCTTTTTCCCCAAAATTTAATTACATATATATATATATCTAATCACACCTAATTAAACCTTAATTAATTTATTTTTATTAAATAATACATTCAACCACATAAAAAAGACAAATGGTGATAAATTTTTCTTGTTTCCCCTTCCCCACCCAAAGACAAAAGGTGATAAAATTTCCCCATACCGCCCTCCTCACTCCCAATTTTACTGAGCCTTTGATTGATTAATAAAAAAGATTTTTTTTTTTTCACTTGATAAGTGCCATCAACTAAGTTATGGAATCAATTGACTCTATTTATTCGTTAGATATTGCTTAAAACGAGAAAAAAATAACAACAAAACAATCAAATATCAGATTATAAATTTCATATAACATACACAAACATATGTTATACAATAATGATATGTATAAAATAGTAACATGATACAAAACATGTTATGCATCCAATAAAAATATTTAGCTCATCTAAAAACATAAAACCAAATAATATTATCTTAGACCATGAAATGTTAAATCTTATACCTTTAATAAAGATATTTATTTACAAACAAATATTTCAAAATCATTTAAAACAACATAAACATATTTATTTTCCATAAAAATAAAATAAAACAAATCCCTAAACAACTCCCCACTAAAAAATAAAATGAATCAACCAATCATTATAATCCATTGCATGAAATGACATACACATTTCCATTTATCACCACCCTTTTCAGACAAATTTTAATTACCAATTTAAAATTATAAATTATAATCATGATGTCATAAGGGAAAAAACAGTCTAAACAAGATGTAAAAAGACTAACATAGTCATAAATGAATAAATAATCATTGGAACATATCCAACTACATTAGTTTTAGGATATATAAAAACAAATGTCATCAATAGAGACTAATGATTTCAAAATAAAATAACACAATTCAAAAAACGTCCCTAGGGAATGTATACAATAAGTGTACTTTATGTAAAAAGGTGTTTTCTATGTTGAACAAATTCAATGCATCATCAACATATTATGGGTCATCATTGAAGTGATTTATTTCTAAATGTCAAAATTATAAGTTACAATTTATTTAAAATTGACTTGCTTAAGTTTTTTTTTAATTTAGTGTGGATTTTTTAATATTAAATATAAATAATTATTATTATTAAATATATTTTTGTAATATAATATTCTTGATCATAAGAGAAGATCAAATGAGGTAGAAATTAGTTGATCTATTAAAAGTATCACCAATGAATTTATGTTTTTTTTTAAAAATGATGTATTAAAAAAAAATCTTATTACATACAACTCCACCATTTATATTATTTACCATATATTATTCTATTATCATGAAATCTATATTCATATATCATATAGTGCTTAATTGGTACCTAATTTAATCAAGTATTTGAAATGTATGACTTTTGATCATGATAAAATGAAAAATCATACGTATATATAATCACTTTCGCAAAACATACCATCAACTATTTGATCGTACCTAAACAAAGCCAAATTTGTTAATGTTTTATCAAATAACAAATTTGTTCATGAATAAAGAAAAATAGTTCTCACATATGCCATTCCCCTCAAATTTACATTCTTGAATATATCTGATAAGCACATAATCAAACCCCATTTTTATAATATTTTCTTAAATAATAATATTTAATCACATAAAAATACAAATTTTGCTAAAAAATTTCCATTGTCTCTTCATTTGCAGTAACTTCTCAATCGATAACTAAGACAAATGACCTTTTTTACATGCAACCATTATTATTGATTGAGTTGAAGAATTAATCAACCATATTGATACATTGAGTCCTATTTAAAATGGAAAAAATGACCAAATATCTAAATATAAATACCATCTTTCATAAATGGAAAACAATATTACAAGAAAAATATTTATTAAAAAGTAGCATCATAATAAATAGTTATGGTATAATCTAATTTTAATAATAATTAGATCATGTGAAAGGGCATAACCAGGTAATATTATCATAATCTATTAAATGAAAAAAACCCTTTCCTTAATCAAGTGAATTTATGTTTAAACAAGGATTTCAAGTGAATTTATTTTTAAATAATATTTTCGAGATCATTTAGGTCATCCACTCATGTATTCATTTTTCCACATAAAAGAACAACTATATCATTAAACAATTTAATGGAGAAAAGAGAACATTACTCAATAATTCAATAATTCATTGCATAAAATAACATTTAAATTTTCATTTATCGCCACCTTTTTCATAAAACATTTAATTACTAATTAAATTATAACCATAACATTTTACAGTAGAATAGTGATATAAAATATTTTAAGATATAATTAAAAATTCTATTCTATTCATAAATAATTTAATAATCATGTAAAACATAAATGACCCCATTAACTTTAAGATAGATTTATAACATTTATCCTTATCATTATATTACATCCCTAAATAATTTCATTGAGAAAAGAGAAAATTAATCAACCATTCAATCTAATCCAATGCATAAAATAATATTTAGATTTTCATTTCTCACCACCCTTTTGAACATTATAAGGTAAAATAATGATACAACATAATCTAAGATATAATTAAATACTCTATTATAGTCATAAGTGAATTATAAATCATGTGGAACATAGATAACCCCATTAACTTATAGATCTGTAACAGTTATCCTTGTCATTATAAAATAGTGATTCTAAATTAAAAAATTTAACAAATTTACCCTATGTCTAAATGTATTGTCCATGTTGCACAAGTTTAATGGAACACTATCATACTAAATAAGACTGGGAACATCGTCAAGATAATTTTCCTCTAACCAAATAGATTTATAGTTTTCTTGTAAACCTCTTAAATTGGAATATCCTTACTTTTCAACAAAGGCAATAAATGAGAAATGCTATCATGCAATAAACTTAAAGAAACATGTGTTATAAAAATTACAGTCAACATCACACATGCAACTAAATACAATGAATAAAACATGATGGAACATAAGTATTATTCCAATCTACTGGAAAACATTGAAAAACATTATGAACAAAATAATATTAGGAACATGAACAAATGATTTGTTAAGTATTACTTTGGAAAAATTACTATTGAGATCGTAGCCACTAAACCTCCTCATCTTTAGTCATAATGTAAGTGGATTTTATCCAAAACTATTTTATCAAAATTGATGATTATAAAATATAACTCTAAACTGATTTAGATAAACTAATGAGTGAAATAGATTATGAGTAAATTTGCATTCACACACACCTATTTATAAATATATGAAAAATTAGGATTTTGATCAAATAGGAGATAAAGAGAGAATGAACATATAGACCACCATGAGATGTAGGATATTACTAGACGAGTTGATTTCAGACTCGATTATATGGATGCCATGTATAGAATTTTATGGCTGGCACAAAATTGCTCAGATTGATGTCAGTTGTTGGTATTATTATAGGTGGCCCAATGTGTATAAACATTTTTAGTATGAGCTCATTATTCAGAATTTTTGCTTTCAGTAGGATGTGCCCTTAGCATAGTGGGTATGGGTAAGGAGTGTAAGGGTTATAGTGAGGATAGAATACAATGTTATATTATCGGAGGTGGATATCACTCTCATACCTATAGATGAGAGGGATATATTTGTAAATATCCAAAACATAAATGATGTAGGGTATATGGATACCTATGTTGCATGGTGGGTCAAACACTAATTGATGAGATTATTTCTAGCTAGAGGAGATGATGTCATAGATGATGTCGTATATCCGCCACATGTGAGGCTTTTTGGAGGTATAATAGGCTTGAGATAAATTGTTAGTGCACATTGGTTTTTGGATGTTGGTATAATGCATAAATGTGTTTCCTTTTCTATGTCTATGTAGGGGATGACGATTATTGGATTATTACAATTGAGTTAGTGTTGCATGAGATTAATTGACATGTTTTTGATGATGTTGTGGAGGTGGGTTAATTTATTTGGTGATAATGGTTTTAAGAGTACATATACCATTATTTTATTAAGCTATGATTCGTGATTGATCTATACGAATCTAAATTCGCATTTTAAAACTTTAATAGCACACCAACAACTAAATAGGGATAAAATAGTAATAAAAATAAACCCAAAAAACTTGTGCCCCAAACAAGGAATGAAAGAGATGTTAGGATAATATTGCATCCTAAAAAAAAAAGACACAAAGTCAAATAATCCAAAAAGAGTGGTTTAATCTAAAATCAAAAGGATAATAAGATACAAAAATAGGAAAACATGAGGGATACCTATGACTAATTTAATATTTTAAATGGAACAATAATAATAGAAAAAATACAAATAAAAAATTACTATTAGAAATCAAATAATAAAATCTTATCAAACTAAAAATAGTTTTCATTGATTGAGACACTATATATACATTGTTATTTATACAATGCTTTGGATTATTCTAGACCCATTGAACTAGCTATGTTGAGTTGTAGTATCTAGAATATTTCTTAACTAATAAAAAGAATGTAATATTGATCTACTACATTAGAAGTCTTCTCCAAGATAGTCATGTTGAATTATCATTCATGAGGTTGAGAGGGTTCACGATTCATGTTGAGTTGTCACTTCATCACTGTCATTCCCACCTTATTACATTATTTTTACAAATGTACTCCATGAATAGTTCAAATCTCACATCCAAAGAGATTTAGTAAGTATATCTACTATTTGTGCATCTATAGGGAAGTACTAAAGCTAGATATGATGGTTTAAAACTTGTTCTCAAATGTAGTGACATTCTACCTCTATGTGTTTTTTCCTTTCATGATAAACAAGATATTTAACATGTTTTAACACACCTTGATTGTCACAGTGAATAATGAGTGGCTTATTTTCTTCATGGCCCATATTTTCTAGTATGAGACAGAACCATATCACTTTGTACATCACTCCACATGTGGAATGATATTCTACTTCAATGGGTGAAAGAGAAATAACTGTTTGATTCTTACTAGTCCATGATATTGGTCTAGATCCAAGATGAAATATGTATCCTGATGTTGAATTTTTATCATCAATAGATCTGATGTAGTCTGAGTTTGTATATCCCTATAAGAAGAATTGGGTATTCTTCTTATAGTCTAGACCATACTCAAGTGTACCTCAGACATATCTTAAAACATGATTTGATTCTATCCAATGGCTTTTCTTTGGTTCCTACATTAATCTAGAGAGATAAATCAAATCAAAACATATATCTTGTCTACTTTAAGTCAAGTAGATAAGACTCTCGATGAACTATCTCTATAGAGTTGCATTTACTTGAGGTGAGTCCTAGAATCAATAAATTTTTAAGCCTTTTTCCATTGGTGTTGAAAGTGGCTTACAATCTAGCATTCTATACTTTTCCAAGAGTGTATTGGTATATTTTATTTGGGAGATAAAAACATGATTCTATTTCTGCCATATCTCTAGGCTAAGACAATAGTGTAGTAGCCATAAATCAGTCATGTCGAAGGATATTTTGAGGTCATTCTTCACAATATCAACCTATTCTTCTAAACTTCCTATGATCACAAGATCATCTACATATAGAACAAGAATGATGATTTCTATTCCAACCTTATTTATATACAAGTTAGAATTTGAGGGACTATGAGTAAAACCATACAACAATGGGTGATCATCTATTTTGGTGTACCATGCCCTAAGAGCCTGTTTCAGTCCATACAGTGATTTGATGAGACAACATAACTTTTTAGGATGTTTTTCATGAACAAATATTTTTGGTTGGGTCATATATACTTATTCCTTTAGATCACCATTAATAAAAGTACTTTTGACATTTATTTGTTGAATATGCCATCCATTCTATGTTGTGAGTGCGCAAACAACTCTGATGGTCTTGATGTTTGCAGTGGGTGCAAAGGTTTCTTCATATTCAATGCCATCTTTTGTAGCATATCACTTTTCTAATATCTATGTTTTATGTTAATCGATAGATCCATCTACCTTATATTTTATCTTAAAAACCCATTTTTAGCCTATGGGTTTCTTTCCTATAGGCAGATCAATAAGTTCCCAAGTTTGATTCTTCATGAGTGAGTCTTACTCGGCATCCATCACTTTCTTCTAATGAGGTTGAGTTAAAGCTTCATGAACATTTTTAGGTTTAGAGCTATCAACTATTGTACTCATAAGTGTAATAATTTACCCCATATCTTATTTGACTCCTCATTCTTACTCTAGATGAATGAGTGTCTCTATTGGTACCTCGTACTAATTTTTGATGAGAACTCATCCATTGTTATGATTAATTTCTTGGTGGATGCAAATAACTATCTATTGGATGTTCTAAATCTCTAAGATCAACATATAGCTCTCCTTACAGCTCTAGAGGATCTAATTCTCCAATATCAACATACAACTCTCCTTGCGGCTCTAGAGTTTCCTCATTGTCTACCTCAAGAAGTAATTAATGAGAGGTGATTAGTGTTGATCCATCATTTTTCAACATTGAGTCAAAATATGACCCATCAAACACCACATCTCTACTCTCATATATTTTCCTCATTTCTAGATCCTTAAGATGATATACCTTTGAGGTAGTGTTGTATCCTAATAGGATGCACAAGAGTGTATTTTACTCAATTTTTTCCCTCTTCTTTACTAGTATATGCATATAAGTTGTGCAACTAAACACCTGTAAATGAGAAATCAAAGGATTTCTACCACTCCATACCTCTTCTAGCATTTTGTCCTTCAATAATATTTTTGGTACCCAGTTTAGAAGATAAATAGTAGTTTGGAATACTTCTACCCAATAGAAATTCTCTAGCTTAGCTATTGATAACATATAATGAGCCATCTCCATCACGATATGATTACGTTTCTCAACAACAACATTTTATTGGGGCATGTAGGGAGCAGTCAAATTTTATTTTATACCTTGCTAGTTTAGGAATTCCAAGAACTTCTTCAACATGAATTTACCCCCTCTATCTAAGTAGAGTTGAAGTAGAGGTTATCCTATCTCCTTCACAACCTACTAATAGAAGATTTGGAAATGATGAATTACTTCACTCTTCTTCTTCAGGAAGAATACACATATCTTATTAGAGTATTCATCCATGAATAGCTGAAATTACTTGTATCTTGAGAATGAATCAAGTAGTGGGCCACACATATCAGTGTGAACAACCTTCAAACATTTCTTGGCATGAAATGAGATTCCTTTGAATGGATCCCTATGTTGTTTAACTTTAAGGCAACCAGGTGAAACAGGCAAGGAACTAGACAGCTTGGGAAGTCCAAATACCATCCCTTTAGTAGTTAATCGGTAGTCCCAAAGGGTAGTGGATTCTACTATTGAGGTAGATGATGCTATTGCAAAAGATGAAATAGCATCTAGAGCACATAATTTATCTTTAAGAAAATATTTAGCAACAACTTTACCTTTTCATGATATCATGCAAGTTTTGATGCCATTTTCAACAAGAAATTCCACTTTGAGATGGTTATTTAGTAGCTACCTAACTAATAAGAGATTAGAAATTAGACCAAGAACATACAATACCTTATTTAGTGTACATTTTTGCATTTTGATAGGAATGGTAACTTGTCCTATTCCTTATACAATGTACTCTTTGTCATCTGGTATCCTAATTTGATCTCTAGTGGGTTGGTCCGATAGTGAATTGATTATCTTCTTGTCACCTGACATATGTTTGGTGGCACCTAAATCAATCAACCAGATATTCCTTGTGGGATTTGAGGTTTGGGAGACTAGTACCAAGTTTTTGTCTTCATTAGATATCTCTTCTTCAGATATATCATCTTGTTGAGTACAGAGATGTCCCTTATACTTCCATTGGTGGTAACATATTTTCAATTTTTGAGAATCATCTTGCCCTAATATGCTGGTGGAGCTTTGTTTTTAGGCATTATACCAATAATTATCTTCATCATGAGTATTGGATCGATAGATAAGAAACCATTTTTTCAAATTATAAGAATTCTAATGTTGAGACTATTTTTTTTGTTATTTCTATGGCTACTTCTCTAAAGGCCCTTTGTAAAACATCTGACCTTGTTACCTCTTTCAGATAAGAGCTTTATCTTCAAACTCGTCTTAGATTGAGTTGATAGCTTCTTCTTGCTACAATAGGTTTATGATCTCTTTGAATGATATTGATTATTTGGTGACATTTAGTGTCATGACAAACACTTTGAATTTGGAAGGTAATGTTCTTAAGGTAATCTAGACCAAGAGATCATCTTCTACCTTATCACTGAGTGTTAGTAACTCAATCCATATTTCAGCCATTCAATGTAATAATTCCTCATATTTCTCATCAAACTCCATGATGATTGTGTGAAATCTCAATTGCAGATGGACGATCTTCATCTTATTATTTACCTCATATATGGTTGTTAACTTGTCCCATGCTACCTTTGGATCATCAACATCCTTGATATGTGGTTGGACATAATCAATGATGCTTAGCATGATTATCATCAAGGATTTGGTAGTATCCTTATCATACTTTCATGTTCGTCTGGATCAATGGGATATTTTTTGTCTCTTGTCATGATTCCCCATAGTCCTTCCAATAGAAGGATCATATGCATCTTCATCAGGATGTTGCTACCTTCACCAATGATTTTCCATGATATGTTGCACTATAAATTATAGTCTATGATACAAAATTCTTAGCAAACTAATAATATTTTTCATTGACGGAGACATTATATATACATTGTTATTTATACAATGCTTTGGATAATTCTAGACCCATTGAACTAGCTATGCTAAGTTGTAGTTTCTAGAATATTTCTTAACTACTAAAAATAATGTAATACTAATCTGCTAGTTTGGAAGGATTCTCCAAGATATTCATGCTAAGTTGTCATTCATGAGGCTAAGAGGGTTCATGATTCATGCTGAGTTGCCACTTCATCACTGTCATAAAAATGATATAAGATTAAAATAATATGACACAATAAAATCTTGATTCATTATTAGAAGCCTATAGATAAAAAGTTAGAAAAATACATAATACTTATATTTGATTAACCATATATGGGTATCTACATAAACATATATACCCTTAAATGATTAAAAAATCTTAGAGTGCTAAATTGACATAGAAAGTATGTGATAAATTCTAATGCAGGAGTAAAACATGTGAGTAAAAATATGTTTTAACATATACCATCAATTGATGAAATACTTATAAAGGTATGCATATAATATATAATATTTTCCATCACATAATATTTTATTTAACATTTAAAATATGAAAAACTAAATTAAAAATGTTAGTGCATAAGTTTTTACATGAGTAGCATGATGGAGATTTTATGAGAATAGACAACAGATAAATTATAATTGCAGAGTTTCTTATTGTTAAATATGATAAATATAAAGATGAATAAGAACTATTTTCAATGAAATTTGGATAATATATTAATATGGAAATGATGGTATTTAGTACATGTGGAAAGGAAAAGACAAATGTAGCATTTAAACAATGTTTTTAGCAAAGTAGGTTTCAAAAAACACGTTGTAATCAAATTTACTTAATATGGTCATAAATGAATAAATAATCATGGGAACATATCCAACTACATTAGTTTTAGGATATATAAAAAACAAATGTCATCGTCAATATAGAATAATTATTTCAAAATAAAATAACATATAATTCAACATAACCTCCCTAGGGAAAGTATATAATGTCAACAAGTGTACATTACGTAAAAAGGTGTTTTCTATGTTGCACTTTATTTCTAAATTTGAAAATTATAAGTTAAAATTTAATTAAAATTGAGTTGCCTAAGATTTTTTTTTTAATTTAGTGTGGAGTATTTAATATTAAATATAAATAATAATAATTATTATTATTATCATTTTTATTTTTAATAATATAATATTTTTGATGATAAGAAAAGATATAATGAGGTTAATATTAATAGGTTTATTAAAGATATCAACAATGAATTTATGTGTTTTATAAATGATATGTTAAATTTTTTTATTACTACATACAATTTTATTATTTAAATTATTTAGCATATACTATTCTATTTTTATGAAATCTAGAATCATGTATTACATCATACTTAATTAATTTAGCATATACTATTTTATTTTTATGAAATCTATATTCATGTAACACATCGTACTTAATTAGCACTTAGTCTAATCAAATATTTTAAATATATGACTTTTGATCATGAGAAAATGAAAAATGATATTCATATACAGTCAATTTTCCAAAATATACCATGAACTATTTGATCATACCTAAACAAAGCCTGATTTGTTAATGATTTATCAAATAACAAATTTGATCATGAATTAAAAAAAATAGTGCTCACATGTGCCGTTCCCCCTAAATTTGAATGTAACTATCTGATAATACATAATCAAAACCTATTTTGATAATATTTTTTTAAATAAGAGCATCTAATCACATAAAAATACAAATGGTGCAATGGCCTTTTTTTACAAGAGACCATTATTATTGATTGAGTTTGATAATTAATTAATTAATTTATAACTAAGACAAATGGCTTTTTTTTTAACATATGACCATTACTATTGATTGAGTTTAAGAATTAATCAACCAAATTGATACATTGAATCCTACTTAAATTTTTTAGAAAATGACTTAATAATGAAATATAAATACCATTTTGCATAAATAGAAACAAAAGTATTACAAAAATAATACTTATTAAAAAATAACAACATGATAAATAGCCATGATATAATCTAATTTTAATAATAATTAAATCATGTAAAAGGGTATAACCAAGTATTATTATCACAATCTATTAAATGAAAAAAAAATCTTTTCTTAGTTAAGTGAATTTATTTGTAAACAATATTTTCAACATCATTTACGTCATCCATCCATGTATTCATTTTTTCACGTAAAAAAAACAACTATATATTTAAACAATTTAATGAACTAAAGATAAAATTAATCAACCATTCAATAATTCATTATATAAAATAAAATTTAATTTTCATTTATCACCACCTTTTTCGTAAAACATTTACTTAGTAATAAAATTACAATGATGACATTATAAGGAAAAATAATGATACAATATAGTCTAATATATAATTAAAAATTCTATTCTATTCATAAGGAAATTGTCCTCGCTGCAAGAGAAGACAAGAGAATACATCATGGTAGATTTCATATGACTTATTTAGTACAACACAAATGTTCTTGCATGGGTTGTTGCTTTGGGTTTGTCCTTTACACTCACAATTAGTGCACCAAACACCATTATGTGTATCATGCACATTGTTTGCCATTAGTTTTTCTGATTTATAATTCCATTGATATTATTTGGGCTTCCATAAAGGGACTAATCTTAGTGTTAATACTTCTAATAGCTTCATCATAGATGATGGCTTCTAGAGCTTCGTGCAGGATAGTAAAGGTCTTCTAGGACATTGTTCATCAAAACGGAAGTAAGAAGCCTCCCACAAAACATTGTACATGTTGAGCAACATTGATTTATAATGATATTTTTGAAAAAAGTGTTTTAAACATTGCATCATATTCTTGTACACTTTTATTAAGTTGCCTCTTTATATCCTTCATCATAGTAATGCTTTATTGCTTGAATTTAGGAATGTCAACTTCTTGAGCGAATACTATTTTGAGTTGATCATAATCAACCTCCACTTATTAAGGGTAAAAATTTCTATACCATATATGTACTTACTCCAAAAGCATAATCGCAAACTGGGTGCCCTTTAATTTAAAAGAGGTAATGCCTCAGACCTTTCAAATAAGTTTGCACTTATGGACATGTTCTGCAACATTCTCTGTGACTTGATATCTAGGTCAATGAAGCATAATTTTATAATACACTATTAGCAGCTAAGGTGCTTGCATAGGTGGTTGTTGAGAACCTCCATATCCTATCCCTTGAGGGTGAAGTCCACCACTTCCTGTCATCTAACCTCTTAGTTCCTATACTTCCTCTATTAAAAATATCCATGCTATGGGGTTTGCTATCTAGTTGATTAATAAGATTTGGGCTCATGCTTTGTCCATTGTGAATGTTAGGTCCCCCACCAAATTGTGCCATGAAACATCATTAACTAGGGAAAGAAAGTGTTAATTTTGTATGAGATATAATTAGCTTAGTTACAATATCACTTATAAGATCAGTTTCTAATTCCACACTATCTATATCCCAATTATGTATATGTAATTCATTATATTTAAAAGTATGAGTAAACACTATGGTTGGGTAACTTGGTTGGTTAAAACATGGTTATTCAGTATTTATTGTCTAGCTAGTTTTAGCTTTGTATGATAAAAGTGGCATGGGGTGTGGTTTGAAAGTAATGGGGTCCTCTTTATGTGTTTCCACTTCTTTGTAGATTCTAATAGCACTTCCTGAATTCTCCTAGTCACTTCCCATAGTGCTTATTCCTATAATCCTCTGCCAAGCTTCATCATATTTATGCTTCCATAATGGTCATTGACTAGCTACTATTTTGAACCTAAGATCCTTTACCAACTCTTATTTATTCCCCTTCCAAATGTGTGGCTCATACAAAAAGGGATTTAACTCTCTATTGGCATAGTTTAAAGTCCACAACCAATAAATAACTTCTTTATTTCTAATGATAAATGTATAATATAATGACCATGCATTTCTCTAAGCAACTAAAACTTGGCTATTTCAAGACAAAAAGGGTAGTTATTGTATACTCTATAATGTAGATGCTAAGTACTCCTCTCCACTATATGCTAACAATTTGCTTCCATGGTGTTCCAAGTCCTGCTAAATCTCTTTATCATTCTAATATCTAAGACTATCTTCTCCCAAGGTTTCATGATCTTCCTTGAGCATACACAAATAGCCAAGTGTCTAAATAAATTGAGATTTTAACAAAAAAAAAATCATATGAATAACTATAGACATTTTGTTCCATCGAGTGACATGGAAAAACTCATAGCTCAAGGTAAGGAATCATAAAAGTATCCACAACTCCAATAGCCCATTGCTTAATACTCTCAAGAGTAATATTCTCAAACATCTTCCATTACTATTCAACAAGTGCTATGTATCCCAACAATGGAACCAAAATGTTGGTATTTTATTCTTAGTAATACTTCAGGCATTGAAATGTAACCCCAACAAGCTAGCATGTTGGCCTTTCATATAAGACTATGGTCTTGTCCACTCACCTGAAGCACATAAATAGAGACTGGTTCCTATGGGTTATGTTGCATAATAACATGTTAATTATAATCTTTGGATTAAAATTATATTTAATTATAAGTTACATATAAAAATAGATAAAATACTTTTATCCTTGTAAAACTAAGCTCAGCCACCATAACTATGCAGATTAATGCCACTACAGTTCCTAAATATTACTTTGAAAAATTAAAAGTAGGCATACAACTCATATTAGGTTTCAATCATAAGTAGTTCCAAAAAGACAACATTAAGCTTTAACCAAGACAATGTCACTCATATATGTATATCTTATCAATTGAACTATAACTTGAACAACAGAACTAATTGAAATACCATAACTCTGTATTATGCTTTAGTAAAATGATATCAAAATCTGTCACCTCCAATGCCTAGATACATGGGTATTTATACTTGTTTATCCCTAACCAAGCAGTTACAAAACTAATGACATGAGTAAATGGACAATGAACACTTTATGAAGTGAGAGTCATGGCGGTCTATTAACTAGTGTCTCCTAAGGACTTAGATCTTTGCACCCCCTATATACTCATTTTATGCTAGATCTTTGATACCATGTGTCTATCTCCTTGTGGGATGGTGTAAAACACTCGATGGATAAGGTTTGTGTGACCATTGAGAATTACTTATTAACCATCTCTCACTTCCCATGTGCTCCCCAAGTCTTCCACTATTGTTTTTATTCCTATACTCTCAAATTCCTTGTGGTTAATTCTCCCCTTTTACTGGGTCTTCTTGCACTAGTGCTTCCATGCCCTTATCCATTCATGCCTCACTAGTTTCATGACATGGTGTTTTTGTGACAATCTAGTTATGTACCATAGTCTTTTTGCACTATGCTCCATTCCATGCCATTTTGGTTCCGTGCTAAAATATTAAAACACAACCATAATTTTGGGTCCAAAAAATAATATCCCTCTTGATTATGACATCGTACCTTTTCTTTCATTTACCAATGATGAAGAGTTTCAATAAAAAAACAAATATGCGAAATGATACCATTTCTAATGTTAAATATACAATTATTACATCTACAACTTCTTATGTAATCTAAACAATTGAGTGTCATTCTCCCCTTTCAAATGTTGAAAAATTCAAATAAGGTGAATGTTCATCCACTATCTCTCCTAATGAAAACCTTAACCAAATCAAGTCTGTCTCCCCTTCCCCAAGTAATACTAGTGTCTGAAACCCTATGTCCTCTTTACATGTTTCAAGTGAAACTAATCTAATGTTTTCATCAACTTTAGTATGCGATGAGTAAAATACAAGTCATGTGTCTCCCACTATTATTATTAAGTAACATAATAAGATTATCAATGAACATCCTAAGGAAACACTCATAAAACTTGCATTGATTGGGGACACACAAAAAGACCCAAATCTATTTGATTTATGTTTCAAAAATGTCAAAAAATATAAATTCAAACAATAAAAAACCATGTTTCGTAAATGTTTCCTAACAAAATAATATTCTAAAACACCTAGTAAGCATGCAAATGATATTCACATCAATATTCCTTTCTCAAATAGAAATGATGCACCTGAAGTAGAATGTGATATTGCATTATGTACCCCTCATTCTATAGAACAAAACACTTCAACTCAAAATGAAATTATACCTACTACTCCTATAATATGTCAAATTTTTAGGCAATGTATCAAATTACAATGATAATGTTATTAACATTTGCACACTTAAAAAAGACATAACCACATCTTTAGATATGGTTTTTCCCTTACCAAATATTGATAAATAATGTGCTTAGACTATTTTTAAGAATGGTGAAGAGTCCATCATCCCTATGTTCTATAGGAATGGTACTTTACAACCACTACAAAAAATTTCAACTTCTTCTTATGACATGTTATCTATTCTAACTACCAGAGGAGATTTTTAAAAACATGTCAACACTCTAAAACTATAATTTTCTTCTCATGAATCTATTCATCAAGAGAATACATTAACATACCAACCTATTGCTAGGATGCATTTGAGTATCATTATCATTTGAACTTAATTATGCCTGCTTTATCCTTTTTTGATATTCAAGTATATCCTACCACTCATTTACAATAATATACACACTCCTTTGAATATTGGGTCTAAAATACAAACTTATTATTAAAGGCCTTTTACCATAACTTAACTAGATGGGCACTTGAATGGTTTTATACTTTGAAAAATTCTTCATTATCAACTTTCAAACAACTTGAAGATGTATTTATTTGACATTTTCATCATTATAACTTACCTAAATTACCATTGGAACATTTACAAGCATTGACACTAATAGAAAATGAGCCTATACAAAATTATGTAACTCAATTTAAGGATGCCTTATATTCTTTACATTAATATGCCATCAGATTTGGAAGTACAATTTATATTTAGTAGAGCTATTCTTTCTCCACTAATAGAAAGAGCATTACATAGGCGATTTTTTTTCATTCGATACCCTATGTTGGGATGTACGCAAGTATGTATGCACTCTAACGAAAACCCAAATTGAGTTGCCTATTTCTCCATAAAAAACTAAACATGGTAATAATATTGTTTCCAAACCAAGTAAAAAGGTTGCAAATAATCATGATTCAATTCAAATAACTCATGCAAAATCAACTACACATGTCAAAGAACAAATAATAAATGTATTAAACAAGGGAAAGAAACAAATTTTTAGAGTACCTCCCATAGTTATACCATATCACACTATAAAATGGTAGCCTCTTCATTTTGATTGGTACTAGTATTAGACAAATGCATGATTACATTCCCTCATAATTCACATTAGGCACCTCATAGATTTGTGAAATCAAAAGGAGAACACTTTTTCACATATCATGATATTAAAGGTCATCAAGACAATGAGTGTTTTAATCTCAAAAAAAAGCTTGTATAGTTAGTCAATCACATTGCATATAAAAAAGGCATATCTAGACATGTTTCACATACTTCTTCTAGGATCTCTCCTAAAGAGAATTAAATATCCCATGTTGGTCCAAGGAGGGAATACATGATCCATCGGACTTCATAGAAGGTGACTTATAGTAGAATTCCTTATTTTAGTCTACACTTTTCTAGGACTGATCTCGCCCATATTGATACTACATAAGAACCATTAGTCGATCAGGTACTTCATATAAATATATAGGGAGAATTGAAACTTACACAGTAGATATGGGTACCTAAATTGATGCATAAAGATTCATATGATACTTCTATAGATACTTAAAAGATGATTATAAAATTACAATCAACAATCCCATATACATATGATCATTACATTCAAGGTTTCTTATATGCATCTAGAGTTCCTTGAATCTAGTGATTTATACATTGCTAAATATAATACACACATATAATTATTATTGGTATTAAAAATAAACCACATAAAACTCAATGATTTGTCCTAAAAAAGCCTACTCCTATTATTCCTACTACTACTTCACAACCAAATAGTCCTATTCTACAAATATAGAGAATCACTAATACCATAGTGAAAGATATTACACCTATACATGCTCCTCAAAAGTATAAACTAGGTATTAATATAGATTAAAAATGGGGAGATATCTATGACTATCCATTGGATGGCATCCTAGGATGATATTTCCTCTTCAAACATATTCTTAAATATACAAAAAAAAAAAACATTAAAAATTTCCAAACACACATTCGACACTTACATTTTCTATTGGCTCCTTGGCTTCCATATGTTACTTCCATATTGATGGAATCCATACTATATTAATCCTACATACACATATATGTCACACTTGTACTTAGGTGTGATACATACATACACATATTCATGATAAACTCCAATGTCATATGTTGGTCCTTCCCTTTACTCATGTCATATAGATATTTGGGGCATCTACTTCTTCAATATTAAGACACAAAAGTTATATGGTTTGATGATCACTCTACATTATCATGCTTGAGTTTACATATGTAATTATACATGCCTTTATACATTATTATATCTTAGACAAGGAACTTTATATGCTATACACTTGAGATATTTTTATTAACACATTGGATCCATGGGTTACTATGACATATTTGAGTTGGTTTCCTATGCTTTACTTTACGCACTTCCTTGAGTTTCTTTTCTTGATTGATCAAGATTTAAATATTATCTTTTACTTGTGGCTCCCATATATATGTATGCTTTTATTGACATTTGTATATGTCATTGTTTATTGTATGGACATTTGAATATGTCATCCTCACTTTTATGGACATTAGACTAAGTTATGTTCCTTTCGATTATGTGACATTTGAACAATCCCCTTGTTTTTAATTTCCTTGGACCATTTCTAGTTGAATTTATTTCAATTGTTCTTGTGTATGTGATTTTTTGGTTGTTGAGATTGTATTATTACAATCTATATCTTTCTATGATATTTATCATGCATATTAGGCCTACATATGATCACATTGGCTTTATCTCTTCTAGAATGCTTAAAATGTACTTATCTTACACCTCTATAAGTTTTGAATCTACACCGATTTTTCTAATCCTTGGCCACTAACATCTAGGATATATAGTAGCATCAATGTTACTATCCGGCCCTGATGCTAGTGTCTAGTGCCTTGAAGTCATCTTATTTACAAATGAAACATATCCTAAAGTTCAACCTAAATGCTTTAGTGTGAGTTATTATTCCAAATGGATTCATATAAATACATGATCAACCCTCATTCATTCCTCATCTAGCATTCAGACCAAAGAGAATTCAATTGAGCAAAGTTTCTTTATTTATTCCTATTTCTAGACTAATCATAGGGATTGCACATCTACATGTCTGAAGTAATAAAGGAGTAGTATAGGATCCTAATTTTCAATGTTACAAGCTAGGTCACTATTTTATTTGATTTATAAACATTACATGATTTACACAATCCAACATGTATGGGATAAATACATGAGTATGATGCCCTCTCTTAGAGTAATGGCTATGTAGGCAGTGCCCTTTGAAATTGAGGTGATTGGGGTTAGCTTAGCACCATGTGCCCACTAACCTATTTTTCCCATGGAATTATTTAAGGGAAAAGAAAAATATACCTAGGGTTTTGACCACTAAGATGATAGCAATAGCCTATGTGTGAAATATAAAGACATCAGGTAGAAGGTGATAGAAAACCTAGAAAAAAACCCAACCAATAGATTCAAAAATAGATCTATATTATGGTTTGGACATAATGTCAATATAAGAACACTATCATCGATGCAGGGGTTTAACTTGGACACAAGTGTCTAGTGTTCAAACATAGTTAGAACTTAGAGTAAATAGAACCCAAATCTATATTACAGTCTTGTGATGATTCTTGACAACTATTATACTCCAAAATAAAACATCTATCAAGATATTCTCTCTTTTATCCCTTATAAATTTTATACTTGTAATATTTATTTACACTTGTTAAATTAAGAAAATTTATATTATTCACTATAATTAGTGTAAATCTAAATATTTTCATTCTTTTCAAACAAATTTAATTACTTGGGTATTATCTTGTAAAATTCTAAAAACATATATATATATATATATATATATATATATATATATATATATATATATATATATATATATATATATATATATATAATTTTAGGCTTGTAAACTTAAAAAATATCAATCAAGGCTCTACCCTTCAGTTCTAGACCTTCCCACTACTGAATGACTTACATTTTTCATCTCATTGTGCATCAATTCTTATCTTGTGGACTAAACCTATCATTTTTATGACTTAGATCACTTGTACACTACAAGGATCTTAAAACATGATTTATATCCTTCTTTTTTAGTTATATACATTCAATAGTTTTATACCCTATTGAACACTTGCATTTTACATAGGGATAATAGCATTGACACTAGTGTCAAGATTTCTTATCTAGTGTTCGTACCTCAAAAGTCATCCAAATTAAAAATCTTTCAAATTATATGGGTTAGCCTTTGTCTTATCTAACCCTTGAATGAGATATTTTAAAAATGTATGGTGTAAAAAATAATCATAGCCTACTAACTATTCATCTAGAAAATACCAAGAAAACACCTATTCAAAATCATTTAGTCATTTGCAAAAAAAAGTTTTGCTGCCCTATTTCTATATTATTCATGGGAGTAGTCATATTATAGTTCTAAAGTATTTAAAGAATATCCCATAAACATTATTTATCAAGTTACAAGTTAGACCATTGCATGTTATTATATATATTATATTTCACCCTTGTCCACACACAAGCCCACACTTAGAGGAGAAATACATAAGTCGTAGGCCCTTCTTGGAGTATTGGATATGTAGGAATTGATCATTGACAAAGGGGTCCTTCAAGTTAGCTTCACCTTATGAAACTACTGACTCATTTTTTTTTAGGAGACATAACCTAAAGTGAAGAACTAGGGTTTGAGTTATGCACAATCATATAGATCATGTGTGCACGATCTAGAGACATCAATAGAAAGGTGATAAAAAACCCTAATATGTCCCAGTAATTTTGACCAATATATCAAATATTTTTTATAGGATAACGTAATGAGACAAAATTAGAAGCATCGATGCAAGTGTCGACAAGTTAATGTAGGTGTCTAGGCCTATATAAATAATATGTCAACAATATGATGATGGGATCCTAAGACTCAAGATCCTTAGTTCCATACTTACACATCTCTTATTTGCTTACACATCTAACATCAATCAATTTTATAGTGTTCAAAACTTGTACATGCACGAAATGCCTAAATTTGCATGCAACCCTATGACACTCCTAGGGTCGTTACACGACAAAGCACCGATCAACAATATGTGCATCTGAAAGTCTGAGATGTAACCAATAGAAAATAAAAAATCACATGATGAATTCCAAAACATTCAACTTCCATTATAAATTATTAGCCTTCACAACATCTAATATATATCTCATATTTATAACACTGGACTTGACAAATAATAGTAAATTACAAATGATCATACATATTTATCAAGATTGTGGCATATATTGGACACAAATCTAAATAATACATTAACCATGATAGTCCTATTACTTTATCTTTTCTCATGTTAATCTATATTCATATACAAACAACTTTATCTAAATCCTCATTTGGAAAGTTGTCCCCTAGATATCTTGGGATTTGCATCAACATGCTCTCAAATTATTTAGGTGAGGAATTCATATTATTTAAGATTTATTTTCTAGATCAATTACATCATGTCTTTCTTGGCCTAAAGCCAAAACCAAATATCACATCCATAATATAATAATTGGGGGTCTTTTTGAGAGATTATTTAGTCTCTTCTTGAATAAGTTTTACATTAAATATATTTGAATTCTTGGAGGATTTGGAAAGTTATCCCCTAGATATCTTGGGATTTGCATCAACATGCTCTCAAATTATTTAGGTGAGGAATTCATATTATTTAAGATTTATTTTCTAGATCAATTACATCATGGCTTTCTTGGCCTAAAGCCAAAACCAAATATCACATCCATAATATAATAATTGGGGGTCTTTTTCAGAGATTATTCAGTCTCTTCTTGAATAAGTTTTACATTAAGTATATGTGAATTCTTGTCATCTTTAGAGGAAAGATAGGAATTGATTTGTTGAAACCCTCTTGGTCATATATGACAATAAAGAGTGACGAATGGATTTATGCTCAACTACCCATATTTCAAAATCTTACATAAAGATAGTCTCTTCAATCTTATGTGCACACTAAGTAGGAGGTTTCACATAGTTTGGAATTCTCTTTTTTAGCCTAAAATTTTTCAAATTACATGGTGTTTAATTTATTAATGTTTCCCTATGGAGACCAATTTACATTTAGGAGTTCTCCATCCCAATTGTCCTTTTTATGGACAATTTGAGAATGTTAGACATTTGGCCCAGTTTTCCTTTAAAGCTTAACATGCCTAGGCATGGATACATATTTTTTTTAAATAATTTGGGGTAGAGTCTTTAACATGGTAAATAATTCTCCTTGATAATTCTTCTGTATAGCTTACAAAATTTATGCATAAATTGGGTATACTTTTTGAGTGGAAATATTGTTTATTACCTGGAGAGAGATAAATTATGTAAATTTCTTTTGGAATTATATTGATAAAAATATTTCACTTAAAACAATTTTTTTGTTATGATAAATATTTTATATAAATTCAAGGTCAATCTAACAAATTGGTTTTAGCAATGGTTCATCCCTAAACTTAACTAGATCATTAGGAAGTTGTTCCTTGCACTATTCCTTATATTGCACCCACTTTTTCATTGCATCATGATGGTTCCACCAAAAGATATGCAAGGGGCATGGCCATGTAAGTTAGAATTAGTCATTTCTTCACTCTACCAAAAAATCCTTAGCAATTATTGCGGTGTATAATAATCCTTAGCAATTATTGCCCTTGTGGACTGCCGAGGGTAAACCTTGGAAAAATCAAAGAATTATATTTAGTGCGGGATATAGTTTTCCTTAGCAATTATTGCCGCGGATAAGGAATGAAAATCAATGAAAATGACAGAAGTTGGGTAAACCAATTTTAGGTAAATTTGTTCTCATAAAAATTGGTTGCCTACTTTTTATGGACCAGTTTATAAATAGCTACTTAACTTAATATTACTACAAATTCAAATATTTGCTCTTCTCCAGGCATTGTTTTCCACGGCTCCTCCTCCTGCTGCTGCTGCTGCTTCAGATGCTGCATTTTCAATTCCCCAGCCTGATCATGCTTGCGAGGATGAAAGCTCCCTAGCTCTGCTTAAACTCCATGAAATCACGAGCCTGGCGAGGCCCATGGCTCTGAGAGCAGCTGTTTTGCTGGGGATCCCGGATATAATTGCTGAAGCTTCAGGCTCTCTAGCCGTTCATCAAATTGCTGCTCATATTTCGGCTTCTACCAATAGTCCCCCTTGCATAGAATACCTCTTTCGTATTCTCAGATTTCTAGCCTCCTACCAGGTCTTTAGCGAGACCCCGCACCAGGATTTCAAGCAATTCAGATATGGCCTCACGAGCCTTTCCAAATTGCTTGTTAAGAAAATAAGTAAAAGAGGTCAAAATTATAGTTATGTTCCTTTGTTGCTGGGATCTGTCAGCGACACTGCCTTCCAAGGATGGCTGCATCTTCACGAGTCTGTGCTGGAAGGCTGCTGCGCCTTCCAGAAGGCTTTTGGGATGAGCCACTGGGACCACACGATGATGTATCCTGAAGCAAACAAAATGTTTAACGAGGCCATGACCTGTGACACTTGTGCTGTCATGGCTTCTGTTGTGAAGATTTATGAGAGGGATTTGAGAAGATAAATAGTTTGGTGGATGTTGCAGGTGGCGTGGGGTCTGCCTTGTCTGTTATTGTTCAGCACTACAAACACATTAGGGGAATTAATTTTGACTTGCCTCACGTAATTGCTTCTGCCTCTCCCATTGCTGGTAAGATTCATCTTAGCCTATGCAACATAGAAATATGTTCCAAATATCTGTACCAAACATTTCTGTGAAGAAGCCAATACTTCTGTATTTTTTTGTGAATTCTCTTTTAGTTTTTACATTCATGTATAATAGCATGCTCAGTAACCCGGAGCCTATATTTAAAATCATTTATTAATCTAATCTCCTTTCATCGTGAATGGTGTTATAAATTACCCTCTTCATTATTTTTATATTATAGTTATTTCATAAGAAAGTTTAAAATATTATATATATATATATATATATATATATATAATTTGTTTTTAATTTAAAATAAATTAAACATTATTATATAACCATTATTATTATTATTTTATTATACCACCATAATTATTATACAATTTTGATGATAAATTATTTTAGGTAAATAAAATGTTATTAGAAAGGTTTTTCAAAAGTTTAGTTGTCATTATTTTCAAATTAAAAAAAAATAATAATAATATTATTTTGATTTTAAATAATCATTAATTATAAACATTTCTAAAGGAATAGAAAAAATATAGATTTATTATTATTATTATTATTATTATTATTTGAAGTATAAGATTTAAAATAATTTTTAGTGAATTTTAAATATTTAACCAATCAATATTATATATATATATATATATATATATATATATATATATATATATAAAATTAACAATTTATATTAAAAATAATAATTAAGAATGTATTTTTAAAAAAATTAATTATTTTTTTAAAAAATGCGTAAACAATGTAGATTTGAAGTGTTTTTTTTTTTTTTTTTTGGGTTTATATTGATATTGAGTTATAAATATTAATTGATGATATTTTTATTATAATCATGTTTGTAATACATATTATTATTTTTATTAATTAATATATTAATAAAAGATAAATTAAAGTTTTTGAAATGATAAGGAATCTCTCTAACATTAATTAATATATAAAGTATGTGATAAATTATAATTTAGGAGTAGAACATGTGAGCCGCAACATGTTTGAGCATATACCATCATCAGATGTAATTTTTATGAAGGTACGCATATAAAATATAATATGTTTTTTGTTATTATATGTTGTTCATCATTTTTTAAAAAATAATATTAATAGAAAATGTTATTGATATAATTTTTATGACAGTGTATATATATATATATATATATATATATATATATATATAATTGTTATTTTTTGTTATAATTTTTTAATAATTTTGTAAGAAAAGATTAATGGAAAATGTTATTGCAGTGGGTTTTACATGATTGGGATGATGAGAATTGTGTGAGAGTATTCTAAAAGTGTTATGAGGCCATTCTAGACAATGGAAAATTTTAATTATAGATGCCCTTATTGTTAAAGATGAAGAAAATGAAGATGAAGAAAAAATATGCTCAAAGCCAGTGGGATTAGCTTTTGATATTGGAATGATGGTATTCAGCACTGGTGGGAAGGAGAGGACAGAGGTAGAATTTAAACAACTATTCAAGAAAGTAGGGTTCAAAAGTTACACCATCTTCAAATTACCTTATGTTCAAGACATTATCTAAGTCTCCAAGTATTAAATATCATTAATTTTTTACTCTATATTTTTATAAAATAATCACACTGAAATAATTTTTATTATTATTATATAAATAAACTATCAACATCGCTTATATATATATATATATATATATATATATATATATATATATATATATATATATATATATATATATATATATATTGATAATGTTTTAATATTTTAGTTTCACTTTTAGGTTAATGTAATGGAGCTCATTTCCTTAATCTTTGTTGTGAACAAATCAATGGCTAAATGACTTGAGAGTTTTAGATTATTGTTGAGTATGACATTTTATAACTTTAATAATATTCAATGGAATAAGTCACATATTTTCAAAGCATTTTAAACCATTTCGGTAGTGACGTTCAAGTCAAACTTATGTTGAAAAATGACATTTTGATAATTTTAAGTGTTGAAGATTATGAGTCAAAAATAACCTAAAATCAACATGCTTAAGTATTTTTAAAGTTAGTATTGATTTTTTAATATATATACAAATAATATTCAATGATAAGAGAAGATTTGATGATGTGAAAAATAATACATCTGTCGAAAGTATCCAATAATGAATTTATGCCATCATTTAAATGTTGTGTTAAAAAATAACAAAATTAATATTTATATATTTAATGATAATAGATCATCTGATGAGGTCAAAAATAATAGGTCTATCAAGGGTGTCCAATAATAAATTTGTCATCAATTACGTGACTCTTTAAATATTAAACTTGATATACAGAATGTCACCCTTTTAATTCTTTTGCATATCTTATCCTATTTTCATGAAATCTACACTCATGTATCTATGTGTATATTGTACTCTAATTTTACATAATTGTAGTCTAATTTAATCAAAAATTTTCAATATATAATCATGAGATAATAATAAATGTTCACATATACTCATTTTCACCTAAATATACAATCATTTATTTAATATCAAAAAAAAAAAAAACATGAAAAATATTCAAATGATCCTCACATATACCCTTTCCACCCAAAGTTACATTCATATGAAAATATAATAAAACATAATCAAAACCTAGTTTAAATCATTTTTCTTAAATAATTAATCTAATCACAACCTAATTTAAATCATTTTTTAAGTAATTAATCCAATTACATAAAGAATAATAATGGTAAAAACATTTTCTATTCTCTTTGAATTGTAAAAACCCATCGATCCAATATTGCCAAAAATTTATGAATCAAGTTGTACTTAAAACCAAAAAAATGCCAGATATCCTAATATAAATTCCTTCCAAAATAAATGAATCTGAAAGGAAATAAACTAATTATATTTACAAAAAGCTAACAATATGATAAACAATTAAACTATACTAATTTATTTCCAATTAATAATTAAATTATTTAAAAAGATACAGACAAATAAGATTATTATATAATATTAAAAATAAATCTTCTATCTTAAACAAAATATTTTTTTAAAATATATGTTTAAAGTTATTTAAAATATTTATCCATGTACTTAATTTTTCATAAAACAAGAACAGCAATATCCCTCCCCAAAATAAAAGAAAAAAGAAAAAAATAAATAAAATTTTCAATTTAATCCATAGAATCGAAGAATACTAAATTTTTCATTTATCAAAATTATTGTTACAAAATATCTATTCAGAAAAATAAGTGTAACCATGATGTTATAAGGTACAACAGTAGTACAATCCAACCTATGAAAAAATAAAAAAATATATCGTCATCATAATTAAATAGCTAATCCCATTAGCTTCAAGATACATCTGTAACAAATGTCCTTGTCATTATAAAATAATGATTCTAAATTAAAATAGCACATATGATATAAGTAATTTCATCTATAAACAAATATTCTAATGTCCTTGTCAACAGAAGTACTCTGCCTCCAAAGGTATTTTCTATGGTAGACAAATCCAATACGTCAATGCATCATTAACAGTCTAAAGAAGAAAATGAGAACATCATTGAGGTACATTGGCTGTAAACAAATAGGTTTCCAGTTCCCTTGCAGACCTCCCAAATTGGAATGGCCCTAATGTAAGAAATCTATACAATCATGTGTAATAAATAGTCGTAAATTTAATTGAATATAATAAAATATTAAAAACTATATAACATAGGTATTATTTCAATTTATAAGAAAATACTGAAAAATATTAAGAATTAAATAATAAAAATAATATGAAAAAATAATTAAATAAATATTAAATTCAATAAAATATTATTGAGTTAATAACCACAAAACATATATATATATATATATATATATATATATATATATATATATATATAAAGTTTTATAATAAAAATATATTCTTATAAATCTTTGTAATTCTTTATCATTTGTCTATTCACAAAAATATCATAACAAGTTCCTAACTTTAATATTAAATAAATCATTTAATTATATATGTAAAATATCACATTTATTAAATTTAATTTAAAAATAAATAAAAATCAAACAATTTATATTATTTAATATCAAATTAAATCTTAACCTAAATTTAAATATAAGAAAAACTATTCAGACAAACTGAATCATTTAATTTCAAACTCTATTATTTATTTCAAATCAGATCTCAACTAGTAAAACTATTCGATAATAAAAATGGGAGCCTACCTATTACATTACAAGATTTATAGGATGCTTATGAACGGCCTTTAAAACCACTTATTTTAATTTCACCTTCCTACTTTTTGTATTATTGCATATAAAATAAGAAGGCTAAATCATTTAAAATTTTGATTATCAATCAAATGTTTTGGAAACAATACATGTAGTAATAAGAAAACTAACAAGTTTAAATAGTAAAATAGTCAACAAACAAATTGAATCACATTTGATTCAGTAATATTCATTCTTTCTTTTACTCCAAAGTATTGATCATCTTTTATTTGAAGTATTGATCATTTTACATGGTTTTAATCAAGAGATATCTAGCAATTACGTTCATGGTTCAAGTCATACAAAGCTCAAAGATGAGGTTTAATATCATTTCCATGCTCATGCAAGTTTAAGATAGCCAAAAACCTAAATTTATAAGTAATGCATCGATGTGTTGGACAAAACAATGAGTGAAAATCCCTTGGCGTGACCAATACTCCCATGCTATTTCCACATCAAGCAACCAACTCTTATCATAACAAACTGCCACACATGTTTTCTGTTCAAACTAATTTAAATAGGTGTACATCAAGTTGAATCAACTCAGATATTATATTAAAGCCATATTTAGAGATAAAAATTAGTCAAATGACTCAATAAAACACTACAATCAAGTGTGTGAAGTAGTGTGTGTAAGGTCATCAAAAGAGACTCAACTCTCCTTGGTTGACTTCATTTTATCCAACCTCGATCACCCTTTAACTGGTCATAAAAACTATATAATGACAAAACATGTCATGATTTTATAGGATACAAAAATTTCAATATGTTCAAGATATATGTAAATGAAATTCAAGATATATGTTAATCAATATTTCCATTCAAAATCAATTGAAGTAATTATATGTTAATCAATATTTCCATTCAAAATCAATCAAGATAATTGTATTTATGCATATACAAATATATGTTGAAGGAAAACATATTTACAATTAAGATTTATAAATGATATTTTTGAAAAAATTGGTATAAAAATATAGAAAATCAATGTTAATATTTTAAACATGAATTGACATAAAATTGGTGTACCTAAGATTTTTTTTTAAACTATTTAGTTTTGAATACTCATAAAAAATAATAAGTTTTATTAATATGTTTTATAATAATATAATAATTTTATTGATGAGAGAAGATGTGATGAGGTGTAAAATAAAAGGTCTTTAGAAATATCAGTAATTAAATCTATTACACATTTGTCTCTAGAAAATCCTTACATAATAATAGGTCTGTTGAAGGCATCGATAACTAAAACTATTCATCAATTGAATAAGATATTATAAAGTCTTATTACTACAAATACTACCGTTTAATATCTTATACAGATTCTATTATACTTTCCTTAAATCTAATTTAAGTATTTTATTAAACATAATCAAAGCTTAATTTAATAAAAATTTCTAGAAATACAATATTTGATCATGAAATAATGAAAAATGGAACTTACATATATTAATTTCTCCAAACATATCTTCATGTATTTGTTCCCACATGATAAAAGAGTAGTTTGTTCATATTTTCTCAAATAAAAAATATGATGATGAAAAAAGACTTTACCTAAATTTAGTTTCATAGCATATCTAATCACACCTAATTAAAACGTAATTTAATTATTTTTATTAAATAAATACATTCAACCACATAAAAAAGACAAATGGTGATAAAATTTTAACATTCCCCAGACCTCCCAATTTATTGAGCCTTTGATTGATAACCAAAAAAGATTTTTTTTTTCAACCTAATAAGCACCACTAAGTAAGTTCTTGAATCAATTGACTCTCTTTATTCCTTAGGTATTGCCTAAAATGAGAAAACACAACAAAACAATCAAATATAAAATTATAAATTCTATATAACATTAAAAAAAAGAGTAATATAAGAATGATACATATACAATAGTAATATGATACAAAAACATGTTGTACGTCCAATAAAAATATTTAGTTCATGTAAAAGAGTACAACCAATTAATATTATCACAGATCATGAAATGTTAAATCCTATACCTTAATCCAACATATTTATTTATAAACAAATATTTTATGATCATTTAAAACAATACAAATATATTTAAAATAATAGATATAAAATAGTAAGATAATAAAAAACATGTTATACATCCAATAAAAATATTTAGCTCGTTTAAAAACATTCAACCAATTAATATTATTGTAGACTATGAAATGTTAAATCCTACACCTTAATCAAACATATTTACAAACAAATATTTCAAAATCATTTAAAACAATACAAATATATTTATTTTCCCAAAAATAAAATAAAATAAAACCCTAAACAATTCTTAAATAAAAAAGAAAATGAATCAACCATTCATTCTAATCCATTGCATGAAATAACATACAAATTTCCATTTATCACCACCCTTTTAAGACAGATTTTAATTACCAATTTAGAATTATAATCATGATGTCAAAAGGGAGAAAACAGTCCAAGAAAGATGTAAAAAGTCTAAGATAGTCATAAATGAACAAATAATCATAGGAACATATCCAACAACATTAGTTATAGGATATATAAAAACAGATGTCGTCATCAATATAGAATAATGATTTCAAAATAAAATAACACATAACTCAACAAACTTCCCCCGGGATAGTATACAATGTCAACAACTGTAACTTTTGTAGAAAGGTGTTTTCTATGTTGCACAAATCCAATGCATCACCAACATATTATGGGTCATCATTGATGCACTTTATTTCTAAAATTGAAAATTATAAGTTAAAATTGACTTTTTTAAGAATTTAATTTAGTGTGGATTATTATTATTATTATTATTATTATTATTATTATTATTATTATTATTATTATTATTATTATTATTATTAAAAATAAAAAATTCAATGAGGTAGAAATTAATAGGTTTATTAAAGATATCAATCATGAATGTATGTTGTTTTATAAATGATGTATTAAAAATTATTCTTACTACATATAATTCCACCATTTAAATTATTTAGTATATATTATTTTATTTTCATGAAATTTATATTTATGTATTACATCGTACTTAATTGTAGTCTAATCCAATATTTTAAATGTATGACTTTTGATCATGAGAAAATGAAAAATGCTATTTATATATACTCACTTTTCCAAAATATATCATTAAATATTCCATCGTACCTAAACAACGTTTAATTTGTTAATTGTTTATCAAATAACAAATTTTATCATAAATTAGGGTAAATTTATGTGGTGAATATTAATTAATTAATGAATATTGTGGTTTGGGGAATTTTATTTTTGCATTTTTTTTTAATTATGGCATATGACCCATTTGCTTAAAATTTTAGGATGGTACTTTTTTAGGGGTTGGCTCAGCAAAAATTTACATTAAATATGGAGTTATCCATGCAATTTCCAATGTGTGTGTGTGTGTGTGTGTGTGTGTTCATAAAGGTAACTAGCTTACCACCAAAGTAATTTTATTTATTGAATTATGAAGATATTGAGACTTAAGGTTGGAATGTGTCACCTGACTACTTTCAGCCAGCTAACAAAACTCTACTTCTTGAAAATATATGGCCATCCCTCAATAATACACCATCTACTAGTAATGCTACATTTGGAAGCACAAATTCTCATGACAACACTGATGCCCAACAGTGTTGCATCACATGATAACAACTTGACACCTGATAGAAGTGTCATGTGATATTACCCTGATGCTTGGTGGCATTGTGTCACATGATAACAACCTAATGCCTAGAAACTCTGTGTCACATGACATCATCCTAACACCTGATAACTCTGTGTCATGCAACAACAGCTTGATGCCTAGCAACATTAAATTTTCTGATAGCAAAACAACATTTGACAAAACCATTGTGCTTGTTCAGTGGCATTACGTCACTTGATAACATCCTACCCTAGTTGTTATGGCATCAGGAGGTAATGGTGGGGCTAAAACATCATAGCAAATACCAAGAAAATTCAACATACTATCATGTTTTAAAAACCTAGGATAGAAGATTGCATAAACAACATCCACTATAAATACATGTAATTTAGAAAAATAAATTCAAAATATTTGTTAATTTTTTAAATTATAGAATAATTTCAAAACCATTTTAATACAAAAATTGACATGGATAATGACACTATTTTATTTTAAAGATTTAATCCCAATAACTTCTCACCATCTAAAGATTTTATTAATGACACGCCACCCCTAGAAGACACTTCTATGGGCACTTCACTAGAAGACACTCCTCTAGGCACTTTTCAAGAGAATTACAATTCTCTTTAAACACTAAGTTTTGTTAACCATTCCACTCAAAAATGTTGATGGAGGAAGAGATGTAGATAGACAATACAGAGGTCTTTTCAAGTTGATTGGGCCACAAAATATCCATTTATAGAACCTATAGATTCAAAAAATTGTAATGAGCCTCCAACAAAATGTAGATGTTTAATTTGCAGTTGGAAACTTGAAAAATAACACATCATGCAACTTAAATTGGAAATAATTGAGAGATATTGTGAGAATGTATAAGATCCTAAATAAATAGATAAGAAGAGCACACAGATGAAAAAATATAGAAGAACACATGCATGTAAGATATGCATGTCAATACAAAAATGATCAAAAATCACAAAAACATTTCGTTGAAAAAGCTAAAAAAATCAAAGCACAATTTGAAAAGTTATGTAGTCCAATCTTAAGGCAAAATATTTATATTTCTCTACTATTTTCCACATTTTAAAAAAAGTCAAACCCATTTTTGATTTTCTAGAATACAAAATTTTGTTTCAAAATAATGGGTTTCTTGATATTTCACAGTCACATTGGTTGGATAATAATGCTTGGGAAATGGAAAAATGTCTAGTCAATATTGAGAAGGAACACTTGAAATAAAGTGTTAAGAGATCACTATTTATCTCACTATCCACTGATGAATTCATTGCATTTGACAACACAAATTGGATTTGCATGCATGTATATACTTTTTAAAAATATTTAATGGAATCTCATCTTTTAGCTATCCATAAAATGGTACAAAATTGCAATGCAGAAAGCCTTCATAAATTCATTAGAGTGCTGGGATGGATGATTATGCCATAGCTATGAAGCTATGTGTGTTAGTGTTGAGGGTGCATCATTGATGTAGGGGTATAGAAATGGTCTGTGTGTTTGCCTTCAATAAATAGTTTATCCATTTATGATTCCAATTCATTGCATGGATCATACATAGAATCTTGCATAAAAAATTATCAACTTATTCAGTAATATTGTAAAAAAGGAAGAGATTATTCATACCTTGCATGTTTACATGTCAATCAACCTAAAAATATTTATAGAGTACCATAAATTTGCAATTGGGGTGACAGATCATAAAAAACTACTGAATTATGTTGAAACTAGATGCATTTCCGTGTATGAACCATCATGAAATTTTTTTGAGGAATATTTGTCTTTGATAGGTTTTATGTATAAATATCATAGGGAAGTTTACAAAGCAATAAATTTGCTATGTCATTTAATAGATTTTGAAACTTTATTCACATTATGCAGTATTTTGCCAATGTTGAAGGAAATCAATTGTTTAATGAAACATGCCCAAGAGTGATCTATCTATTTTGTTGACTTCATACATTTAAGAAAATGTGTATGTGATTCTTTAGATATATTATACACATTGAATAAAAGATTTCACATATCTATTCTTAGAACCTCGTAAATTTTTATAAGTTTTAATATTTCAGAGACTTATTTGAAATTCAATATACATGATCATCTTTGTGTTGTGGTAAATGACATTGAGATCCCAATGCATACATGCTCTAGAATACTTGAAGTTGTGGGATTTGAACTTGAAAATGTACCTATGACACATCTACTATATGATAATATTTTATCTAATACTTAAATTAAGAAAAAAATCAAAAAGGTTATTCTCTGAGATCATAGAATTTTTTCAAAGGGATGATTTATTGGAGGGCATGGTAGTTGTCAATCCAAATTTTTATGGCAATGTTAATAGTCAAGAATTAATTAATATTTTATTTCACAAATACATGGTTACAATTGTTACACATTTTTTTCAATATATAGATATGAATGGAGAATAGATTAATGGTATTTTGAAAAAATAATTACTATCATCTCATCCAACATATTTTGGGATTACAATGATTGATCAATTTTAGTGTTTAAGTGACCCACCAAAAAATGGTGCCATTACACGGCTATGGAATTTCTTTTATCCAAGTAGCATCTAACAAGAAAGTATTAGTAAATATTTTAAATTATATGAACTTATTCAAACAATGATTTTAGGATCTATGGAATATGAGCGAGTGTTTAGTGAATTATCCTTCATGAAGTCAAAACTTAGAAAGAGATTGGATAAAAATCTAGAGACTTGCTTGAGACTATATATTGTGCATTATTTTGTGCACAATTTTTTTATCATAGAGTAGTGGTAACATGGAATTCTCTAGTTGAAAGATGAGGTGTGAGTAATATAGCTACCAATATAGAGGATGTGAATATCAAGACTGAATATGGAATTAGCATGATAGATGCAAATCACACTTATAATGAGCAATTTTCTCAAAGATTCTTTTAGATTCCTGACATTTACTTTGATAAGTATAAAAATTATTATTTTCTCAGATATTTAATATTATTTCATCTTCAAATAGATTAAATTTTATATTCTAATTCCTTCATGTTATAATTATGAATCTTATTCAATACAGTAGAATTAAGCACTTTATTTGTCATATTACAATTTGGTGTATTTCAAATAGTACTTTTTATTAAGAAGTCGTCATAATTCTAATCAACATTCTACAAATCAGTTTATTATAACATTTGTTGAATCATACAAGTATTATGTGTAGACATGCATGGTGCACTATAGGACACCAGTTCTCATGCCATTAAAACTCTAATTACTAAGATATGTTTTTTTCATTATCTTAACTGTCTATAATAGTAATTTTTAGAGCCTATATATAGATTTAATACATTCATATGTTTTAAAACAAAATATAGACAAATAATTTTATCACATCAATATTATTCTATTGCTCCTTTCCACTAGAACCATTATACAAATATATAGGAAATATTTTTCCTATTGTTTAGGATCACATATTTCTAAATTCCATTATTCCACCACAATCTCCACATATCCTATATACGTTATATTTTTATAACATAAAATTATAACTATAAATAATATCAATATTTAAATTTCCTAACATTGCCTCCACAATAGTTTAGATTGATGAATATTTAAACAATGCATTCAAACCAAACACTTTTTCAAATATTACAACTAATACAACAATATGAATCCAAAGAATATATAAACTTGAACACAATACATTTTAAATATTTAAAATATTAAAATTATATACCCACCATATTTGGAAAAACTATAAAATATCATTGGCATTATAAACTTTATTGAATAAAACAAATGTTTTTGAAATAACATTATATCAATTGTTTGGAACATTATAAACTATCATTTTCAATATTATAAATTATTTGAATCAATTTAACATTTATCTTGAACATACTCTCCACCCACTTTATATTTTATATCACCCTCCATCAAAACCTCATTGTCTTGACCTATCTGTGTATTCTCCATTATCACTCCTTCCTTCTCAAGATCCCCTATAGTAGAATTGATATTTGTAATATTTACCCTCTCCTCATTAGCTACATCACCAACTAAAAGAATAGTTAGATCCACATCTATTTTTTGCTTCAATAAAATGCTTGGATCAATCCCATGCTCTTTAGTAATTTTTTTCAAAGTGTTGTTTTCTTTATTTAACAGGATAAGCATTTCCTTGAATGCAATCACTAAGGTGATACTTTTATGATTATTTTTCAAATACACTTTAATAAGATGTGCTTCTTGATTCAAATTTTCATAGTTTTCTTATAATTAATAAATTATATGTGTGAAGCACATACAAATCTTTATAACTAAAATACATGTTATAGTGAATGAAAACTTACCACAACATTTTCCTTCTCTGCTTGTGCAATGGTAACAAATTTTGTATCTCTATCCAATTTATTCAAATAGGCCTGGGATTCTCCATTTAAATTTTCCAACATGTTTATCATAATCCCTAAAACCCTATCATTATAAACATTATTAATAAAAATTAATCTAGATTGAGCTTACTAGAATAAAGTGTCAATCTTTGAGGGGTCATTTTCAACAAGTGAAAATAAATAATTCTTTTAGAAATGGTTGTGATTACAAGAATTTGTTTCTTTGATAAGTTCTTTTTCACTTTTTTTTCATTATTTTAAATCATTAAATTCCTTAATAACACCCTCTCTCAGATTAGCATGCATATTTTCTAAAACTAGATTTCTCAATGAAAATTTAGTGATGGAATAATTAGAGACGTTCAAATTATCAGTGTGGGGTGGGGTAGATGGGGAAGAGGTAGCCATAGAAGTCACTTCTATAGGAACATTATAAACTTGAATAAAATCATGTGTATTTAATCCACCATCATTTGGGGGAACACTTTTGATTCTAAGAAACTATTCATCTAGATCAATTTACTGTAAACAAGTTCAAACCGATGCACAAGAAAAGCCACCAACAAAGAAATTTGGAAAATTATAAATTTGTAGGGCTCCTATGCTCTGTATAGAAAGGGAGATGTTCTTTCCTTTTCTATGAGTCTAGATGGGTTGTGGGGGTGGGGACATACTTCTTCATCTCCTCGCAGATGTAGGGTGGACTACAAAACAAAAAATCATTCAAAACTAGTAAATTCAAAAACATAAAATTAATGCAAATTCAAATCAAATCTATTATTACCTATAGTCGAGGTGACTAACTCTTCCATTCTTATTGTCCTTGTCAGGGTTTCCTCTTCCCCTCTTATTATCTTGTGATAATTTCTTCTTCTTGTATTATTGTCCTTATTAGACCGATAGTGGTGGTTTCATAATGAACCCAAAAACTAACAAGAACAAGAATATTAACAATAGGCCAAGATCTTGAAACAATACTCAGAATTAATTCGTATTGAGCTCTTTAAATAATTACAAACCTACACCATTCTTAAAAAAATATCAACTTAGAATTTATTGTTGACATACAAAAATTCTAAAAAAAATAAAGTCTAAAATAAAACTTGTATTTTTAGTAGCTTTTATTTTTAGTAAGTCACACATTCAAGCATGTACATCTCTAAAAATATCTCAAAATTTTATAAACACTAAAATTATCCTATGGGATGAAATTCAACTGAAGTTGACTTTTAGTTCTAAGAATATACAATTTCTAAAAATAGAGTTTTTTTGAAAAAAGTTATTAAACTAAATTTTTGGATCCTATTTTTCTATATCACTCCCTGGTTGAAATAACTTAGCTCCCACAAGTTGTCCTAAGTGTACTGCTATCATTTGTCTTTTTCAATCTTCTTTAGCTCCCATTCTGTAATCCAAGTGTTGTCTTCTTGCTGCAATCTCTCACTAGACCAAAGACATGTTATAATTCTCTTGCATTGTGCTCACTGTCTTTATATCCAAAACCCACACTATCTTGTCATTATTTTTCTTTAGAACCTATTATTTCCAATTTACTTCTTCATCTTCATCACCTTCACAATCTTCTTCATGGAATTCATATAAATTTTAAACATTAAATACCAGAGAAATATCAAAATTCTACGGTAAACTCACCTCATAAGCATTGTCATTGATTTTATTCATAATTTTGCATGGGCCAATCTTCTTGTACTTTAACTTATTATATGTACCTTTTGAAAATATTTATTTCCTCAAGTAGACCATTATCAACTCTCCTTCTTCAAATACCTTGGATCTTCTTCTAACATCTACTTCTACTTTATATTTCTTATTACTTTCTTGCAACTTTCTTTTGACTCCTTGCATCTATTGAATATGTTTTACAAAAACTTTTGTATCATCACTAATTTGATCTATAGTTGATAATTTTACCAAATCTAAAATACCCATTGGATTTCTCCCAGAACTAATTTGAAAATGTTACATTTCTTTTGATCTATTCACTGACCTATTATATGCAAACTCTGTTTGTGGTAAACCCAAATCCTATTGCTTTGGCTTCTCTCCCATTATGCATCTCAATAAATTTTCCAAGATCCTATTCACAACTTCTATCTATCCATCTATTTATGGGTGATATGCACTACTAAATTGTATCTTAGTACCCATCTTCTTCCACAAAGTCCTTTAAAAATGACTTCCAAATCTTGTGTCCTTATTTTAAGTAATAGTTTCTGGAACACCATTCAATCTAACAATATCCATAAAAAATAATTTTACAACTCTAGTGGCATCATTGGTTTTCTTAAATTTAATGAAATGAAACATTTTATAAAATCTATCTACAACAATAAAAATTGAATCATTACCTCTATGTGTGTTTGGTAATCCCAACACAAATTCCATACTCAAATCTATCCATGGTCCTCTTGGAACTGGTAATTGTATGTAAAGTGCAGTGATTTGTGCATATTCTTTAGTTATCAGACATATTTTGTACCTTGAAACATACTTTGTCACATCTCTATTCATCTTTGGGAAAGAATACTTTTCCTCCACCAAAGCTATTGTATTTGTCTTACTATTTGTCTATTTAAACCGCCACTATGTAACTCTCTTATTATATTGTCTCATAGAGACCCAACTGGAATACATAATTATTTTCCTTTGAACAGATAAGTTTCTTATATAAGATACTTGTCATGAATAGCATCTATCCCACCCATTAATGGATTTCTACACTACTCAACTACCTTGCTAAACTATGGGTCAATACCATATAATTCTTTAATAGCTTCAAATCCAACTACTTCACTTACAATAGTAGTTAATAATGATATCATCTTGCTCAATGCATGAGCTACCTAATTCTAATTTCTTGATTTATGTTTCAACATAAAATTATATCCCTTCAAGAAATAAATCCACTTTACATGCCTATTATTCAACTTCTTTTATGTATTCACATACTTAAAAACCTCATGATCGGTAAATAGTATAAACTCCTTAGGCACTCGATAATGCCTCCAATGTCTTAATGTTTATACAATTTCATAAAGTTTAACATCATAAGTACAATGATTTATCCTTACCTCATTCAATTTATCACTGAAATATGTTATTGGCTTTCCTTCTTGACTCAACATCACACCAATACCTACAAATAAAGCATCAAAATCAACCCGAAATACTTTGTTAAAATATGGTAATGCTAAAATTTCAAAACTTTTTGTGGCTTCTCTAGTCCATGATAATTCTTTCTATAATATTCTTCTTCAAAATTTCAAAACTTTTTGTGGCTTCTCTAGTCCATGATAATTCCTTCCCTCTGACGCAATCTGTTATTAGTTCCACAATACTACTAATTTTTTTAATAAAATTTCTATAAAATGTTGCTAAACCATGGAAAATTCTTACCTCTGTAATGTTTTTTTGGAATAGGCCACTCAAAAATTGGATTCATCTTTTTTTCATCCATTTTCACACCATTTTTTGAAACTGTAAATCTCAAAAATACCAAACTATTCTGCATAAACCTACATTTCTTCAGATTTGCATACAACATTTTATTTTTTAACAAATCTAGTACCATTCACAAATGTTGTATTTGTTATTCTTTAGTCTTAATGAATATTAAAATATCATCAAAATAAATAACCACAAAATTACCAATATATTCTCATAGCATTGTATTCATCACCCTCATAAATGTGTTAGGTGCATTAGATAATCTGAATGGCATCACCATCCACTCATATAATCCATCCCTAGTCTTAAATGCAATTTTACACTCATCTCCTTCGCGAATTTGAATATGATAATAACCACTCCATAGATCATCTATGATAAAATATTTTTCTCTTGTAAGTACATCCATCATATCATGTCAACAAGGTATAAGAAACCTATACTTTATTGTAATTTTATTAATTGATTTACTATCCACACACATTCTCCATCCTTCATATTTCTTTGGAGTTAGCAACATTGGTGTTGTACATGGACTCATACTCTCCCTTATCGCTTTCTTCCTTAGCAATTTGGTAACCTATTTATTTAATTTTGCATGTTCTTTTGGACTCATCCTGTGATGTTGAATATCTCTCTTCGGTGGTAAACCATATGGGATCTCATCAAGGATAACCTTTATATATTTTTTCACTTTTGTTTCTTATGTTGGTATTGGCACCATTTATATTTCTTCATTCTTTGCTACTAGTGCATAATAGCAACTTGCTACCTTCATATCTTGGATAAATTCTTTAGTACATAGCATGATTTCTATCTTCTCTTCCTCTTTAAGAGGTAATAAAAACAACCTTTGTACCACCTTTCCAAAAAGTGTATGTGTTTTTTGCTCCATCATGAGCTACTTTTATATCAAATTGCCACGGCCTTCCCAATAACACATGACATGCATCCATTGAAATAACATCACACCATATTTAATCATTATAAGTTTTTCCTATAGAAAACATGATTAAGCACCTTTTGTCTACTTTAACCTCATTCCTTTTCTTAAAATATGAAATTAGATAAGAGTTAAGATGTTTTTCACATTGCAAATTTAGTATCTCAATTATTTATTTAGAAACCATATTTTCACAACTTTCACAATCTATAATTACTTTGAATACCTTTCCACCCAAAATACATATTGTTCAAAAAAAGAAACTCTATCATAGCCATGCATCACCAACTTCTTTATTCTACACTTTTTTCTTTCTCAGAGCAATATTGGTTCTTTTCATCATGAGATTCTCTCCAATATTTGCTGCTACAACTTCAGCGGTTTGCTCTTTTATATCAACCTCAACTAGATTTACTCTTGGGTGATCCTATTGTCTCCTTTCTTGTTCTTGATAGTTTGCACACTCAAATTCTTTGTGCCCTTCTTTTCTAAATATAAAAATGACATAAGATCTATGCTAATTTAGAATACATCCTCTAGCACCACTATAACCTCATTCTCTTTGAAATCATCTTTCTCTTTGTTGGTATTGAAACCCTTACCTATTATCATCTTGCCTTTCTATACGACATGATAATTCACCTTCATTAGAATTAAATCCACCTATGGTGGTGTTAAACCCACCTCATCACCTTATTGGATGGGATATACCTCTTCTTGGAACAATAGATGTCCTTATGAAATTTTATCTATTTAATTTTTCTTCTGTCTTCAAAGCTAATTGATAAGCCTCCTCCATGTTAAGTATTGTATGCATGCTTAATTCATCTTGAATATAAAATTCTAAACCATTTACATACCTTAAATCCATCTACTCTTCTTTTTCGTCATGATCCACTCATATAGAAAGTTTTTAAAATTCATTTGTATACTCTTGTATACTGTGATCTTTTTGCTTCAAAATTTGAAATCTTTTGTATAAGGTTTGTGCATAATCCACAGGAAGAAATTTCTCCCTCATCTTCTTTTCCATCTTTTTCCATGAATTAATCTTCTCTTTAACTTTTCTTTGTTTCTCTTTTTGTAGGTGATCCCACCAAATCATTGCATGACCTTTCATTTTTGTGCATGCAAAATTTACCTTCTTGTCTTCTCTCATAGTTCTCCACTCGAAGAAATTCTCCATGTTATTCATTTAATCTATCAAATCCTTTTGTTTTAAAATACCTCCATAATCTAGAACATCGACCTTGATTCCTTCATTTCTTCCTTCCAAAGACTAAACCATCTTGTCTTCCATCGATGGTGGTTGCTCTTGTTAATCTTCTTCTTACTAAATTTTTTCATCATGATCTATGTCTTCCTCATCACCAACTTGTCTTTTTTTCTTATTGGTGATAACCTATATTAATTATTGAACTTACCTCTATAGCTCTTGTATAGTTTGGTTCATTTATGCAACACCTCCTCATCCTCTCACCATTCTTTACTTCTCGAAGATTCGAACTTGCTCTAATACCAAATAATGAACCCAAAAACTAAGAAAAATAAGAAAATTACCAATAGGCTAGGATCTTGAAACAATACTAAAAATTGATTCGTATTGATTGATTGAAATAACTAAAAACCGACATCATACTTAAATAAGCCTCAAATTAGAATTTAGAGTTGACATGTAAAGATTCTATAAAAAAAACTAATGTCTAAAGTAAAAGTTCTATTTTTAGTAGCTACTATTTTTAGTAAGTCACACGTGCAAGTGTCTGTAGATATAAAAATATTCTAAATTATTCTAAACACTAAAATTAGCCTATCGGTCAAAATTAAACTGAATTTGACTTTCGGTTCTAAAAATATATAATTTTTAGAAATAGAAAAATGCTGAAATTTTTTATTAAACTAAATTTTTAAACCCTATTTTTCTACATCATTTCACCTGTGAAAAAAGTAAAATATCTAGTTAATAAACTACACAATTATAAGAAACTTTATTTCAATAATAAAGTTATAGGTGGCAAGCATTGATCATTTTGGTGGGAAGAATATTCAAATATAACAATTTAAGAGTCAATTAAAAAAAAATTAAAAACTAATATGAAAAATATATTTTCCATTAAATAATAAAAGAAATAAACATTAGAGGACATTTGGTGGAACCTAGAATCAGGGATGAAATAGAATCAATTCTTGGGTGTTTGGAAATTTGAAATTAATGGAATGAAAAATTTATGCACTGGGTATCACTAGATCCCTCTGGAGCATTCCAAAATCTAGAAGCTACTTGTTTTCTTGTGTAAAGTACATGTAATCTTACTTGTAAAAACTAATAGGATATGAAATTTTAAAATTTGAAATATGTATAAATGAAGAGAGGTGACAAGATGGGAAGAATCCTCAATGGTAATAATTTGAGAGTCAACTACCATAAAAATAAAAACTAATATGAAAAATATTTTTTCCATCAAATAATCAAAAAAATAAACATTAAATGACATTTGGGGGAACCTAGAAGTAGAGATGAAATAGAATCACTTCTTAAGTATTTGAAAATTTGAAATGAATTCAATGAATACTTCATGGACTAGGTATCACCAAATCCCTCTGGAGCACTTTGACCTATAGATGCTACCTTTTTTGTGAAAAATGCACACACTCATACCTCTAATAACTAATAGAATAATAAATGTTAAAATTTTAAATATGTATAATGCAATAGAGGTCACTATTAGGAAAACTAAACTTACCTCTTGTTTCTTGATAGACAAATCATTAGCTTCTAATTTTTTATGGAGGGTAGTGGGAATTACAATATTTTGTATATCATATTATGCATCAAAATACAAGGCCATATTATAGTTGGAGGATGACAAAGTGCAAGTGTCCTTTAAAAACACATAATTCAACTCAACCCTAATCCTATTAGGTATAAACGTACATTAGTCACATACAACACTCGAAAGAAAATGAAAAATGTAGTAAGTAGCCCAGAAGGGAATGTCTGATGGTCTTCCCTACAAAACAATTCTAGATTGGAAGAAATGCATAATAGATTTTAGAAATGGATTAGTGATTTTTTCAATCTAGATTCCCCTTCAGTTCTAACTATCTATAATAAAAATATAAAACATGTAAGTTCAATTATGACATCAAACTAATTATAATAAATGATTTAGAAATTTTTTTAAAAATGTTAATATCAATAATAAATCTAACACTTACCAGTTGGGTCTATCGCCACTTTTTAGACCGACTCCAAGTAATTTTTATCAACATCAGATAAGAAAACCTTGGTGCTACTAAGGATTGCATTGTAATGTTTAAGGCTTATTAAATTGTAGATATACAATAGAGAGTGCCAAAGGATATTTATTTATAATTAAACTAGAAATAGAAATAGGTCTCAGTATGATTATAGAAAGCAACCAAAGATTAAAACAAGTTATTATTGATCAACATGTCATATTGAGGCATCTTCATAAGGCCTCTAAGTTTGCATTGATCTATCTAATCCACATAGGATTCTAGTTGCTCCACCATTCATAGGAAGTCTTGACATAATAGACTCTTGAAAATTAAGTTCTGGATCACCCTTATTTTAGTTTCTATAGATCTAGAAGCCATTGAAACTTTGTTGTAGATTTTGAAGTTGTAGTAAGTGAAGCCTAGAAATAAAAGGTAGGATGATTAAAACCTTAGAATAATGTGTGAAAATGAGATCACTATGGGGTATTTATAAGCCATGAGGGGAACTCGAGTAATTGATTGGTGTGATCGACAAGAAATGAGGGTACACTATCGCTTGATAACATCAGGTTAAACAATGGCATAATGTCATATGATAGTAAGAGTTACACAATAGCATGGTGCCATCTAGTAACATGGTATAGGGTTTTAGTATGGCATTGAATAGTATCATGGTGCCACTCGATGACATTCTATTGTGTGGTAGCATACTATTTCATGGAAGCATCCTATCACTTGATAGCATGATGTCACTTGATAGCATGTTATCATGCAATAGCATCAAGTCACACAAGTAGACTAATGTCTCATGATAACATGGTGTCTCATGGTAGCATGCTTCCTCCCAATACCATATTGTCATGTGGTGGCATGAAGTCTCATGGTGATTATGGTTACATGATAACATAGTTCCCCTCGATAACACATATTCATGCAATGGAAAAAATGTGCATAGTACTAAGGACATTGTCACCCCAGTCGAATGTTGTTAGTAAATTATGTGTAAAATAAACAAGGCAAATTTCCACCTCCTCTACACACTCAAATTCACCAAGGCTATGAATATGATTCACCTAAACAAACCTAGTGGGATTTTTATCATGGACTCTTAAAATCAACCCTATCATGAATTAAAAAAAATAGTTCTCACATGTCCCATTCCCCCCAAATTTACATTCATGTACATATCTAATAACATATAATCAAAGATTTTTTTGATAATATTTTCTTAAATAATAGCATCTAATCACATAAAAATACAAATGGTGCTAAAAATTTTCAATTATCTCCCTATTTGTAGTAACTTCTTAATCGTTAACTGAGATAAATGACCTTTTTATACATGGGGCCATTACTATTGATTTATTTTGATAATTAATAAACCACATGGATACATTGAGTCCTACTTAAAATGAGAAAAAAGAGACCTAATATATAAAAATAAATATCATCTTGCATAAATGGAAAAAAAAAAGTACTACAAAAATAATACTTATTAAAAATTAATATCATGATAAATAGCCATTGTATAATCTAATTTTAATAGTAATTAGATCATGTAAAAGGGTATGAACAAGTAATATTATCATAATCTATTAAATGAAAAAACACTTTTCTTAGTTAAGTGAATTTATTTGTAAACATAATTTTCAAGTGAATTAATTATTAAACAACATTTTCAATATCATTTACATCATCCACCCGTGTATTCATTTTTACACATAAAAAGAACTATATCCTTAAACAATTTAATGTGGAAAAGATAAAATTAATCAATCATTCAATAATTCATTGCATAAAATAACATTAAAATTTTTATTTATCACTACCATTTTCATAAAAAAATTACTTACTAATAAAATTATAACCATGACAGTATAAGGTAAAATAGTGATTCAACATAATCTAAGATATAATTAAAAATTCAATTCTATTCATAAGTAAATTAGTAATCATGTAGAACATAGATAAGCCCATTAACTTCAAGATAGATCTATAAAATGTATCCTTGTCATCATACTACATCCCTAAACAATTTCATTAAAAAAAGAGAAAACTAATCAACCATTGAATGTATTTCAATTCATAGAATAACATTTAGATTTTCATTTGTCACCACCCTTTTCATTACACATTTGGTTACCAATAGAATTATAACCATGAAATTATAAGGTAAAATAGTGATATAACACAATATAAAATACAATTAAATATTCTATTATAGTCATAAGTGAATTGTCAATCATGTGGAACATAGATAACGCAATTAACTTCAAGATAGATTTGTAGAAGTTATCATTGTCATTATAAAATAATGATTCTAAATTAAAATTGTTCATTTAATATGACTAATTACCTTTATGGAAAGTATATAATTTCAACATATTCACCATATGTCTAAAGGTATTGTCCATGTTGCATAGGTTTAATACATCACTATCATATTAAATAAGAAAGGGGGAACATCATCAAGTTAATTTTCCTCTATCTAAATAGATTTACAATTTTCTTGTAAACCTGTCAAATTCTAATGGCCCTACCTTTCAATGAGGGTAGAAAATGAGAAATGATATCATGTAAGAAACTTAGAGAAACATGTGTAATAAAATTCTAGTCAACTTCACACATGAAACTAAATACAATTTAAAGAAGACAACATGTAATATAAGTATTATTCCAATTTACTAGAAAACATTGAAAAACATTATGAACCAAATAATATTGTGAACTTGAAAAACTGATTTGGTAAATATTAATTTGGAAAAATTACTACTGAGATAGTAGCCACTAAACCTCTTCATCTTTAGTCAGAATGTAAGTGGATTTTATACAAAACTATATTTTCCAAATTGGTGATTATAAAATATAGCTCTACATTGATTTAGATAAACTAATAAGTGAAATGGGTTATAAGTAAATATGCATTCACACACATCTATTTATAAACATATGAACAACTAGGATTTTGATTTTTTTTAAAAGGAGATAAAAAGAGAATGAACATATGGAACACCATGAGATGCATGATATTAGTAGATGAGTTCACTTTAGACATGACTATATGGATGTCATATAGAGGACTTTCTAGGTGGCTCAAGGATGGCATAAAATTGGTCAGATTCATGTTAGTTGTTGGTATCATTAGAGGTGCCCCAATGTATATAAACAGTTTTAGTATGAACTCATTACTCAAAAGTTTTTCTTTCAACAAGATGTGCCCTTGGGATTATGGGTATTGGTGAGGAGTGTAAGGGTTATAGTGAGGATATAATATATCATTAACCTATCATAGGTGGATCTCACTCCCATACCTATAGATGAGAGGGATCTATTTGTATAGATCCCCAATATAAATGATGTAGGGTATATAGATACATATGTTGCATGGTGGGTTGAGCACTGATGCATGATATTATTTTTGGCTGGAGGAGATGATTTTATAGATGATGTGGTATATGCACCACCTGTGAATGTTGTTATAGGTATAATATACTAGATTTAACTTTTTAGTTCACATTGGTTTTTGGATGTTGGGATAATGCATATTATTTTTCCTTTTTTATATCCATGTAGGTGATGATGATTATTGGATTATAAAAATCTATTTAGTAATGAATGAGATTAATTGCCATGTTCTTGATGATATTATGGAGGGTAGGTTTATTTATTGGGTGATAATGATTGAAAAAGTACACATACCATTATTTTATCAAGTTATGATTGATATAACTACTTATGTTCAAGTCATTTCAGAGTGGGATGACTCAAGAACATAGTTATCAAGCTTAAAAATTCATCCCATACCATACCAATATATATCCTTAGACTAAGTTATCTATTATTTCTTGATTGCATTCACTTATAGAGAGATCAACCATATCTAAAAGGTAAACTAGTTGTATAAAAGTATTGTGAGTAAATGGAGAGATCATGATCGAGGGTATGAGGAGATTATAGAATTTCTAAATTTAGAGATATATTATTAATAGGTATAGAGTATGTTGAGATGGATGTCTAGATATTTATTGTATACTCATCAATTAAATTTTAATCTTAAAATAGTGAACTTATGACCACTCTTTTGACACACTTATCTCATGAGCTATTCCAAAGAATTTTGACCACTTTCCTTCACTTTTTGCATGAACAAAGCAATCTTATGATTAAACCTATGACCCCAAAATCTCTCTCTAAAAAAATACTCACATTCATAATCTCATTCTAAGATTGACCAACACATTCAGCTTAATAGTTCTACCTCTTAGTAAAATAATGTTTCCTACTATTTTCCACTTCTGATATCAATGTTCTCCCACCAATTAATGACTATTCTCCAAATTCAAAAGTCACTAATGGGTAACACCGCAACTTTAACAATCCCCATTTGAAGGATATCAAAAAATACCACTATAAATCCATATTTCAAACCCTTTTGTATAAAATAGTTTTCCACGTTGAAAAGCACTAGAATTCTAATTGAACATTGAGATAAAATTTCCTATTTTTTAAAAACTTTATTACACACAACACTAAGTAAAAGATTGAAAAACACCTCAAAGGTCACAATTCATAGTTGAAGCACTTAATCATGTACTATAATTACACCAATATTTATCATTTTCCATGAGTATTTCACATGCACCACTATAACATGGGATAACTATATGGAAATTGATCCATCTTAGAAGTTTTGGTATGTAAGGAACACTCAATACAAGGAATGTTTAGGCTGATAAAAAATTCATTTGATAAGCCATTTTTATTTTTTTTATTACATTCATCTTCCTATGTCATTGAGCTAGGGTTTCAAGTGAAAAGAAGATACATAGTGGTCCCCTAATAGTCCATAAAGTATACAAGTGAGGATGAAGTTAACCCATAAATATTAAGTGTCTAATATCTTTCAGACACTAGTGATCCCTATGGAAAACAATGCACCCTAATACTATCTACTTGAAATGTTATTGTCTAGGAACACTTGCAACTCTTGTTCTAGGTCTGCACTCAACCAACACAGTCCCCCTATCAGTTTTAGATCCATAAGTAGACCTTATTGAAATTTTATATCTAAGTTTACATTTATTTATTTATAATTTCCATAAATAGTATATTTACAAATTTAACAAGTTCCAAATAAGTTTATGTCATTTATTGCATATATGTAGCATTCTAATTTTTTCATTGTAGTTTTTCATATCTAGGTAACTATTTCCCTAGTTTTCCAAAATTTAATAACACACACACACATACATACACACATTAATTTATTATTTTATTTTTAATTATTATTATGGATTTTGGCATGTGTTAATTTGAAATGTATGTTTTATTAATTAAATTTCATCTTTCAATGTTTTAGCATTTATAGTTGTGATGTTCATTGAAGAATATTGAAAATAACTATTTGTATCATATATAATGATCTAAAAAATCTCAAGGGACTAATAATTTTGAACAATATTGATGATTCATAATATCTAAATCACAATAATTTATTTATGGTACTCCCATGTTGTGTATAGTGGTCTTAGGAATCTGTGTATTATATGTCAAATAAATCTTAAGCAATTTACATAGTACACTATTCACCGATTATCACTTCCATGTATGAAAACATTTATATATGTTTATTTAGTGTTATTTATTGTTTTCCTTTTTTTTTTGAATTAATGATATCATTATTCTCTCATAATTGTGTTATGTAGATACATTTATAAAAACATGATGAGTAATCATTGGTTCCTTAACAAAAACATCCATGGATAACTCAGTTATGGTATAAAGAGATCTAGTGTAATGAAGAGGGGGATTGGATTTACACTTAACAAATGTAATAATAATGTTGTCAACATAGTACTCAGTCTTGTTTGTGAGTGCACAAAAACCATCATCCCAATGATTATTAATGTAATGATATTTGTAATAAGGTCTATTTCTAATTATGTGTAACTGATGTGGTGGATGATAATGATTAGGAGTAATAGAATCATCCTCTTATCTAAAAATGTATTAAGAATTTGATGAGGCCTATCTTTTAATAATTTAAAATATATGGGATTAATTTAATGATAAGGAACTTTAGTAACTAGAGGATATGATATGAAAGCTAATTATTTCCTTTATTTAGTATTTTAAGCTATGATTTTTGTATAGTCATTGGCTTAGGAAGAAGTGGATCAATTTATTGTACAAGGTTAGATGAATTTGGTGGTAATAACTTAATATCAAAATTTGCCTCTTTACTTTTTGGAAAAAGTCCTTATTTATCCTATAATGCAATAGTATCATATAAAATTTGTTGAAATGACTTATACATTTAATTCAAATAACATTTCTTAAGATAAAAAATGATACTTTTGCTAAATATGTAGTGTGTTTCCAAATATGTTAGTTGATAAATTAGCTTTTCCATACATGTCTTAAATTATAAGATATACTCACAAACCAAATTTGACTTTCCCTAATGTAATGATGGTAATATACCGTATGTCACTATAGGTCCTTTATTTTGAATAAAGTGCATATGGAAGACTTATCCTAACTCAAAATATGTATGCAATGTCATGTTAGGAAGAGAATGATAAAACAAATTTAATGTGTCACCCTATGAACTCCTCAAAAATAAATTAAACAATATCCGAGTGCCATTAAAACCATTAATAAATTCTATGTAGACTATAATATGTAAATAAGGATTCCCACTTTCATTACATTTATAAAAATTTGGTATCTTAAAAACACATGGTAATGGTGCATATAATATGTTTTTATTAAGGTTAAAGAGTGGCTTCTTTTTGAGCTAGGGACCCATACCCTAAAAGAGAAGAAGAAAACTGATGCCACAAACCACTCGACATCAAAACAAAATCTTGGGAAAAAAACTAGCAAAGAACAAGAAGAGAGGAACACAAATTAGCCTCAATGACCGACTTTATAATAAAAGCTACTACTCAAAATTAAAATAAAAAAGAAACTAACTAGGCATCTCCCTTAGGATTTTATTTTTTGGATCTGAGAGATATTGTAATGGGTTTCAAACCTATATTGCTTTTGCCTTTCTTTCTATTGTTAACAGTTTTCTAGTCTCATCCCACTTTAGGATTTGTCAATATAGGGATAAATATTTCCAAATATTTCTCTTGATTTAGTGTTTTATTTAAATCAAACACACTTGGTCTTTCAAGTGGAGTCTGAGATGGTAGATTTGAAATGATGTGATAATTTTCATTAGGCTTCTCCTATACTCCCATAACTCTCTCCTTCATGGTATTTTTCTCACAATCAGTTTCTCCTTAATTTGATTCTTTTCCTTTGGTTTGAAAGGGATAATTGATTCTGAACCCTCATTCTCACATCCATTATAATTCATAGTCAGAACCATAATATGTTTAGTTTCTACATTATTCCACCATTAAACCAAATTATTGTATTTGATGATTGAGAAATCATTTACAAGGTGTCCTATTTTGAAACATCTTTTGCATCTAAATGGGATCCCTTCATAAACTAAAGGTTGGATCCATTTTTTTCACCTATACTCAATTAAATTTGGGTAGGCAAATATTTCATAGAATCAAATTCAATAAAAATATGGGAAAAATTTGTGTGCCCCTAATTCTATGTCATTTTATCAATAGCCCAAAATTTACCAAAACTATTTCCAATAGTTGTATAAATCATTTCATCCCAAAACTGATATGGTAGATTTTGGAGTCTCATCCAAATCAGTTTAACATTGAAGGTTTCAGTTTGGGAATTAAAATATGGATACCAAGGCTTAACTAATAAAGTGTATTTTTCTGAATTACACACATTATCTTTGAAAATAAACTCTATATCTTCTTCTGAATTAAAAATAAAAATGAAAATCCTCTAGAATAGGGGTATATCTGAATCTTACCTTCCACCAAATGTTACCATTTTGATGAAATACATTCATGTAGAGATTTGAGAGTCAACCATAAACCATCAAATTTATAGATCAATCTGTGTTTGGTGATCCATTCCTCCCTCTCAATAATGACTTCCATTTCATATTTATCTAATCAAACAACTAGGGTTTCTTTAGCTAACACCACAGGAGAGATTTTGTGTCCAGCCATAGCTTTAGGAAAATATCAGCACTTAACCTATAGTACGTTCCTACCTTAAGAATCATAGGATTTGCCTTCCCTATTGTCCTAAACATAGACTAAACCAAATGTGTTGGGTTCTAGCTAGAGAAAGCATGGGTTTGACCCTTTATCCCTGCATTATCTACCACCAATCCTCTTTTAAACAAATTGTTATCTCCAGCAAGCAATAATCTCTACCCAATCATATCTCCATCAATTTCCCTCTCTAGATTGATATTACTTCCCCCACCATCTGATATAACACTCAAATCTAACTTCAACTATGCTTGATCATCAATCGCTAGTCTCAAAGTCTCTACTACCACCACCATAGGGTTAATTTTTCTACTCATAGTGATTAGGGTTATGCCAAAATGAATACATATATTATGGATAAATCATAACACAATGGTACATATAAGATATTTCACACTATAGGGTTACCATATATAGAATTTGAATCAACCCAAGATTGATATGCCTTATTTTTAAATGTAGGTTAATTTGATTTATGTTATAAAGCATCAATGACAAGCATTAGATAAATAACCTCTTTTGGAGGCATATTAATATCTTGAAGAGGCTCATTTAATTTATGAATTTTATTATTAAGTTTTTTCATTGATTCACTATTTTAAATAAGAGAAGAAAGCTGGGGAACAAATTATTCTCTAAGAATGGTTGGCTTGGTGGAATCATTAGTATTTTCTATATCATTATTTTTAAAAGGCATATTACATTATATTGAAATAGAATAAATATTACTATTATTCACATCACTAGAATAAACATGTTCTTAGATTGTATGTTTTAAAGGAGAATAAGGGAGATCATCATTATATGTAAGAAGTTTAGGATTTAGTGCACTATCATTTGATTTATCATGTAACATAAAATTATCATCAACATTAGGGGAATGTAAATAATAATCTATACTAGGTTTAATAGAAACATTTTCTTCTTTTCTATACACATAGTAATCATCATCATTCTAATTTGTATCCTGATCCCTATATTTTTCACTTGTAGAATCAACACTTGAAATAATAATACATTCATTTTAAGTATAAAAATGTATAAAATATATATTTTTATATCTAATTTTCCTAAAAATTCATCACTTGTAAGTGATTAAATGTTTATTTCCATTATCAACATTAGAAAGTACAACATTCTCATTTTTACTAAGATAGAAGGGAAGACAGTAATTGACATTTTATACCTTGTCTAAAGTATCATCATACTACAAAGGGATATTATTTTCATTGCCAACATTTAAAATATTGACATTTTCATTGTTACAATAAGAGAGGATAGGAAATGCATTTGTTTTTTCTACCTTAGTCATATCATTATTATATGTTAATGCAATATTACTATAACTAGATTCCAACTCTTGAGATATAAAATTTTCATTTTCATTATGCAATTGAATCTTAAGCTCAGTACTATATATTAAAAAAAGAAAAAGAAGATACATAGAAAAACATTTTTATATTCTAGGAGTATTATCATAAAATGCATCATCAATGAGGAGATCTTTTGGAATTATATTACTAGTTTCTTTCACATGACTTTGAAGAGAAATAATATAAGAGCTAGGAGAATAGCACTCATCTAAATTTCTATACTTTTCACATTTATCATCACTTTAATAATATTATCCACTATCATCATGATGAAAATCATTATCATTATTATACATAGTAATTTTCTTCATTAGTATCTAGCACAAAATATTGATAGTTAGTCTATTATTTATTATAATTATAAGGAATGCCTAAAAATTAATCAACTAGATAATGAGGGAGTGATTATTTATTAGTCATTTTAAAGTTTCCATAAAATAAAATGAGAGAAAGAGGAAATAGGCACATAAATTCTATTAAACACTCTAACATGATAAGGAAATAAAATTTTTATTTGAGACCCAATGTAAAAAAGTTAGAAAGGATCCATATAGAGAATTAGGGTTTTACAATGTTAAACAAAAAAGTGTGTTAACCAATATATATTATCAAAATAGGAGATTAAAAAATATAAATATAATATAATTTATAAAAATAACTAAGTGAAATATATTGTCAATAAATATGCATTTGCAGATATATATATATATATATATATATATATATATATATATATATATATATATATATATATATATATATATATATATATATATATATATATATTTGTAATCATATGAAAAACTAGGATTTTGAACATAAAGGAGATAAAGAGAGAATGAACACTTATCTATATTATGGATATGTATGCCTATAAGTGACTATGACTTGACTAAGATACTAAATGGGATGTCTTTAGATTAATAAGAATAATTTTTTTGATTTATTTAGACATGTCTTAAAATTAGAAAATAGTAATTTGTGCCTTTATCTAGATAGAGCAGTCTTATTTATGTTAAATATAGATTAAATATTGATTAAATGGAGATAAAATACATTCAACCACATAAAAAATAAAAATGGTGATAAAATTTTACTATTCCCCCCAACCCCCCAATTTTAATAAGCACCATCGACTAAGTTCTAGAGTCAATTGACTCTATTTTTTCCTTAGGTATTGCTTAAAACGAGGGAAAAAAAAACAAAACAATCAAATATTGAACTATAAATTTCATATAACATACACAAAAATAAAAAGGTAGTACAGGAATGAAACATATAAAATAGGAACATGATACAAAAACATGTTATACATCCAATAAAATTATTTAACTCGTGTAAAAACATACAACCAATTAATATTATGATAGATCATGAAATGTTAAATCATATACCTTAATAAAACATATTTATTTACAAACAAATATTTCAAGATCATTTAGAATAATATAAATATATTTATTTTTCCAAAAATAAAATAAAAGAAATCCCTAGACAATTCCTCAAAAAAAAAGAAAATGAATCAACAATTCATTCTAATCCATTCCATGAAATAACTTAAAAATTTACATTTATCACCACCCTTTTAAGACAAATTTTAACTAAAAATTTAGAATTATAATCATGATGTCATCAGGGAAAACACTATCCAAGATGTTAGAAGTCTAACATAGTCATAAATGAATAAATAATCATGGGAACATATCCAACTACATTAGTTTTAGGATATGTATAAATAGATGTAATCATCAGTATAGAATAACGATTTAAAAATAAAATAAGGGCATAGAGTGTCAAGTCCTTGCTAGAGCTAAGGAGATTATACATTTTGATGAAGTTGGAGTCTTTCATTTGCTGACAGCAATGAAATGTACATAATTAGTTTGTCCACATTGTAGATTTTTATCTTTGATATTATTGTCTTCCATCCAGCATTGAAGATCACAGCTGAGACCCATTTTCATGCACATACTTTAGGTTAGCATTTCCCCTTAAATAAGAATTATTACCCATTCACTTCAGTTAGGGTTTTTTAAGAAATCACTAACAACTCCATGAATAGATAGAGAAGGTACAAATAGTATCACCAGGGCTTATGAAATGGTTATTATATCCACATCTTACTAACCCCACATAAATTTTTTGCTTGCAATATTTATCATTATTTTACCAATGTAAAAGTGTTGACATACCATCACTATATAAAACAAGGTTTGACATGAAGGATAATGGTATATCACTATCTAAAATAAGGTTTGACATAATGCAACATTAACTAGTTATTGGTTAAGATGGATGGTGGCATAAGGTAACATTACATCATGAGGATATACTTATCTATTCAAACATTGTAATTGGTCATAATACATCTAGATATAGTTATGGTTTAAGATAATGATGGGTATGGCATATTGAAGCATTCAATGTATTATTGTAGTATTGCATTCATGGGTATGATCAAGAGAAGAATCTATGGATGAACTATTTTTTTTTATCATGTTCTTGTCATATATTCTTCTTTAATTACAACTCAAAGATCATGAATGCATTTAATTGGTTATGTTCTCCATTAGATAAAGACTTCAATTTTTATATTAAAATCAATTAGAATATCTTGCATATTACTATTATTTTTGTTTCATATGAATTCAATGTTGTATCAAACCTTAAAAATATAGTCTAAAACCCATGATTTTTTGTGGTTTTACATAGCATGCTATGAAGGACTTCTTTCGTTTGTCTATTTTTCTATCTTAACTATGTTATAAAAATAGAATAATTCCCAATGATATTAAAATTTTGTAGTATGATACCAGTGATGAAACATTGTGTTTATTGTAGTATTGAATGTTTTTATGTGATTTGGATCAAGGTTTTGAATATTTCTCCTAAAATGTTTCATTATAGCTAAGTAAAGAACACTTTGATTTCCTAGTTCAGTAGTAACTAATGAGTATTACCTTTGCAATATAGTTTCTCATAGACCTAGTCATGTTATAAATATTAATATAACCTATTTCACTAAGAATTTAATTTTACTAGTGTAGTCATTCACTACATGATCGAGAGAAAATAGCATAGCATGGTTATGCATGGAAAATGTTTTATGACTAGTTCCATTTTAGGATCCTGCTAATGAATAAATGATGATGCAAATAATAGAACACATAATGAAAGAGGATGGATAGTGAATTAGTATGATTTCTAAGAAAAGAAGTGGTTCATTATTTTTTAATAATATATGTAGCTCATCATGCACACTTGCATTTTGTTTTTGTATAGTTACTCTACTCAAAATAAGGATACCAAGGAGATATTGATAGGTACTAAACCCTAGGGACCATGTTACTCTCCTTTTTAGTTTGTGTATTAAACCTTTTAAAGGTCCCCTTAATAAATTTATTAAGCTCATTTGAGATAAAGCTACTTGCAATTTTGAATTCATTATCCTCTACTATGATCTTAGGTGCATAGTAATGTATCATTGACCTAATGGTAAATCTATCACTTGGCAAGGAGGAGTCTATGATCATGTACTCCCTAGTCATAAAAAAATAATGATAAGTTGGGAGGATGCATATAGACCACTATAGTCTACTATGGATGTCAATCTTACTGAAAAACATGCATTGTAATGTACTACTACTTATATAGTTTTGGAATAGAGGCTGCTTATTAAATGCTACTGATGTATCTACACTAGTGAGGACTTGAATGTCTTGTTTCTAGTAACCTGAGGATAGAAGGAATGGAGGCAATACCTTTCAAAGTCCTGATAGATTGGATCACTAGAAATAAGTAGTTTAATTCATCACTGAAAAAAATAACTACATGTATGTTGGCAACATTAGAAGCTACCTTTATTTATTGAATATATGTTTTGTTATTGCATAAGGTTTTTATATAGCAATTTTTTAATGCCTCAATTGTAGTGGATAAGGTTTTTCTATAAAAATTTGATTATGCCTCAATCACATTTTAGGTAGCCTATATGTCAGCACAAGTCATATTTCTATGCAGGCTTAATTTTTAGACAAATTTAGAAGTCTTAAACTATCCAATATGATTTGAACACAATTTACATATTAGAAAGAGTTCTTAAAATGGAAGGATTCATAAAATATTTTCAAATTATAAATACCACTACATAATGCCTATACATTCAATTTCATTAAAAAAAAAACTTTTGTCTCCTCAAATGTTAATTCTTTTCAATAAAATTTTAGCAGTAGGCCAATTTCTTGTTTTGAAATATTGATATTTTAATCTATAGAAAAATTGTGCATTTCTTATTCCTAAAGAAGATGCATGTAGCTACATATTTTCACATTGAATGCTAATTATATAGGAGAAGGTAGTTAAGAGAAGATAGATTCACTAGCTTGTTGGACAATGAGCTCAGCACAAGTGTAGGATTGTAAGAAGTATGAGCGAGTGATAGAAGAAAAATTCTATTAAAAAAGTATAGTAAACAAAATTTTAGATCATTTAAAGTCTAATGTTGTATAATAAATTAGTAGTCTAGAAGTTTTTCTTCTGGTGTATCTTTTTTCAAGCTCATCTACATACGTAATCAGGTATGAATAAGATATCATTTTGTTGATTTGTTCCAATCAATATGGTTTTCCATAAATAAATATCAATGTGTTTTGAATCTTTTACTTCCCAAAAATGAAGGAGGAGATGCTAAAGTGTTACATATACTAGGATTGAGATTAAACAAAGGGGCTAGAAAAATCTTTGGAAAATAAGACACTAAAAACCATATAACCATAAATCCCCTTTGAGGACCCTTTGTCTACTCCCCTGAGATATGAATGGAACTATTGAAATAAAATTATGATAGCTTTACTAATTTATTTCTGAAAATCTAATATCCATTTGACATTTTCTAACATTATTTGTCTTTGGAAAATTATCAAGGAATTTGTATAGATACAATTATTTATGAAGAAATTACCAATTATTAGAAACCTCGAGAAGAATGATTTAAATGAGCCTTCCCTTCATATTAAAAAATCATATATAACCATGATGGATGGATAGACTATGCACAATCCTAATGACCTTTGTATCATTTGAGGATAACTACAAAGAATTGAAAAATTATGGGAAGAACATTGTTAAATGAGCTAACCTTAATTTTAGACTATTGTTTGATTGAAGAGCAATATCAATAGAAAAAGGATTGGAAATAACATATGAGGAGATATAATAAAATACCAAAAAAATACTAAATTCATGCTCACCTCATATGTGAATTAATTGGGACAGATTAGGAGTGGGTAGAACACCCCTGCAGACCATTTTATGGTAAATGACTCATGTAAGAACCATTTAAAAATAGTTGATTTCAATGTTTAGTGTCATTACCATTACTCTAGATTTGATTTCCTATAATAGTTTTTGGTCTACCAATCCATTTATGTAAATAAGGTTTAAAGCTATGACATTTATAATCAGTTATATGCCTAATAAATACATCATTGAGGTAGGGTTACCATACCCAATTTGAGTTTACTAATGCTTGCCTACATGGTTTGACGGGTGATGTTGGTGTTGTGTATTTTACTTTTGTTGCATCTGAGGTATATGATATTTATGGAAGAATTTATATCATAAAACTTGTTTCAAGATTTATAAATCTTAATTTGCTTATCCATGAGATGCTTATGTGCCAGAAACCTTAGTAAAAAGCCATTAAAATTTAAAATTGAGACCAATAATTGACAATTTCTACCCTGGTCTACCTAATTCCACTATATTTGATTGCCATTAGAACTCTATATCCAAAATGTAAAGGAGAATACCCAAAAACAAAATAGGTAAAAATGATAAGATTTAATTTCACTATAGAAAATATCTTTAAAATACATCTCATAAAAGTGATAAATTTCTCGCACTGCAAAAAATGAATGTCTGCTCTATAATGAATAGCTTTCAAAACATAGTAATTAATTTAATACCACAATATTTTTGGTGTTTATATATAACAAAGAATAATAATAATAACATCAAAAAACATAGTTACCATACTCCATTAAAATTTAAAGACACTCGCCTCTTCACGGGAACAAAGAGAAACAAAATTTGGTAGAAATAAATACCTACGCATGTAATAACATTATTGGTATGCATGTAATAATAGTGTTGGAACCATCCAAATAATTTTCAAAATGAACATATGAAAAATAGTGTTGATAAAATCTCATTTAAATATCAAGACATTTAATAGATCTCACAGGTCTACTTTGTAAGTTTTATTAATAGATCTCCAAAATATATAGTCTAGTTTGTAGTTGTATTAATGACACATGGGCACATGCGGAAAGTAGTTGGAGGCAAGTGGAAAATGGTTGGGGACAAGTGTTTTTCCTTTTCCACATTAACATATTAAAATGTCATGTCATTGTGCCAAATCATCCTGTCAATAAGTGTATTTTTGAAAAAACAAATTTTTGTATTATATATTAAATAATTAGAATGTAAACCAATTTAGTAAAGTCTACCTTGAATGACATGGGGCTGAAAACAACATAAAAACATTTCATCCAATCAATCTATTGTAAATAATATTATTTTATTTTCAAACTTAAAATCCTTACACCTTATTGTTTCAAAAGTTATATATATATATATATATATATATATATATCCAAGCACAAAAAATAGAGTGCACTGATTAGTCAAGACAACAAAGGTTAATAGTTGTTTAACGTTAAGAAATATTCATATATATATATATATATATATATATATATATATATATATATATATATATATATATATATATATATATATCCAAGCACAAAAAATAGAGTGCACTGATTAGTCAAGACAACAAAGGTTAATAGTTGTTTAACGTTAAGAAATATTCAATAAATAAATTGAATCACATCAGTAATGTTCATTATTTATTTCATTCCGAGTATTGATAATTTTATATTATTTTAATGAAAAAATATCTAGCAATCATGTTCATTGTCCAAGTCATACAAAGCTCAAGGATGAGATTTAATATCATTTCAATACTCATGAAAGTTTAAGATAGTTAGACAAAAAGATAAATTCATAAGTAATGCATTGATGTGTTGTAAAAAACAATGAGATAAAATCCCTCATTGGCATCATCAACACCCTGAAGCTATTTTCACATCAAGCAACCAACTCTTATCCTAACAAACTGCCACACATGTTTTCAATTGAAACTAATTTACATAGGTGTACATCAAGTTGAATGAACTCAAATATTATATTAAATACATATTTAGACATAAAAATTAGTCAAACTTATCAATAAAACACCACAATCAAGTGTGTGAACTAGTGTGTGTAGGGTCATCAAAAGAGACTCAGCTCTCCTTGGTCAACTTCATTTTAACCATCCTCTATCACATGTTACCTACTCATAAAAACTATATAATGACAAAACTTTTCTTGATTTTATAGGATAGAAAAATTTTAATATGTTCTTATTCTCTTGAAGTCATCCTAAAGAATATAATATAAGTATTGAATAGCATACAGGAAATTCAAGATATATGTTAATCAATATTTCCATTAAAATAAATCAAGGTAATTATATGTTAATCAATATTTCCATTCAATATCAATCAGGGTAATTATACTTATGTATATATAAATATATGTTAAAGGAAAATATATTCACAATTATTTTTTATAAATGATATTTTTTAAAACTATTTGGTATAAAAATATATAAAATGAATGTTAACATTTTAAACGTGAATTGACTTAAAATTGGTACACCTAAGATTTTTTTGTAAACTATTTTGCTTTGAATATTCATAAAAAATAATAATTTTTATTAATATGTTTTTTAATAATATAATAATTTTAGTGATAAGAGAAGATCTGATGAGGTGTAAAATAATAGGTCCTTTGAAATATCAATAATTAAATCTATTACACATTTTTCTATAATAAAAACCTTACGTAATAATAGGTTTGTCGAGAGCATCGATAATTTAAACTATTCATCAATTGAATAAGGTATTATAGAGTCTTATTACCACACATACTACCATTTAATATCATCTACATGTCCTACTATACTTTTCTTAAATCTCATTAATGCATTATATCACACCTAATCAAGGCTTAATTTAATAAAAATTTCCTAATATACAACATTTGATCATCAAATAATGAAAAATTGAACTTACATATGTTTATTCTCTGAAATATATCTTCACGTATTTGTTCCAACATGACAAGAGAGTAGTCAGTTCATATTTTCTAAAATAAAAAACATGATGATGAAAAAAGACAAATGTTTCTCACATATGTCCTTTTTTACCCAGAATTTAGTTTCATATACATATCTAGTCACACCTAATTAAAACTTAATTTGGTATTTTTTATTAAATAAATACATTCAACCACATAAAAAATAAAAATGGTCATAAAAATTTACCATTCCACCCACCCATATTTACTGAGACTTTAATTGATCACCAAAAAAGAATTTTTTTACCACCTAATAAGAACCATCGACTAAGTTCTAGAATCAATTGACTCTATTTATTGCTTAGGGATTGCTTAAAATGATAAAAAAAAATATAACAAAAAAATAAAATATTGAATTATAAATTTCAGATAGCATACACAAAAAGAAAATGGTAGTACATGAATGATACATATAAAACATTAACATTATACAAAAACATGTTATACATCCATAAAAATATTTAGCTCAAGTAAAAATGTACAACCAATTAATATTGTCATAGATAATGAAATGTTAAATCATATACTTTAATCAAACATATTTATTTAAAAATAAATAATTTAATATCATTTAGAACAATATAAATATATTTATTTTTCCAAAAATAAAATAAAATAACTACCTAAATAATTCCTAAAAAAAGGAAAATGAATCAACCATTCATTTATTCCATTGCATGAAATAACATACAAATTTCCATTTATCACCACCCTTTTAAGACAAATTTAAATTACCAATTTAGAATTATAATCATGATGTCATAACGGAAAAACAATCCAAGCAAGATGTAAAAAGTCTAAAATAGTCATAAATGAATAAATAATAATCAGAACATATCCAACTACATTAGTTTTAGGATATATAAAAATAGATGTCATCATCAATATAGAATAATGAAATCAAATTAAAACAAGGGCACAGAGTGCCATGTTCCTATGGGAGTTAAGGAGATTGTATAATTTGATGCAACTGGAGTCTTTTATTTGCTGATAGTAGTGGAATGTATATAATTAGTTTATCTACCTTTTAGATTTTTTATCTTTGATATTATTATCTTTTAGCTATAATTGAAGATCATAGTTGAGACCTATTTTCTTATGCCTACTTTAGGTCAGCTTTTCCCCTTCAATAGGAATTATTTCCCATTCACTTCAGTTGGGGTTTTCTAAAAAATCACCAATAACTCCATGAATGGATATAGAATGTACAGATAGCATCACTAGGGCTTATGAAACTGGGATTATAACCACATCTTACCAACCCCACATAACTTTTTATCTTGAAATATTTATCATTCTTTTATCAATGCAAGAGTGATAACATACCATCACTGTCTAAAAAAAGGTTTGATAGAGAGGATAAAGGTAGATCACTATCTAAAACAAGGTTTAACATAATGCAACACTAACTAGTTATTAGTTAAGATGGATGAAAGTGTAAGATAACATTACATCATGTGGATGTACTTTTCTTTTCAAACACTCTAATTGGTCGTACTACCTCTAGATATAGTTATGCTAGAAGAGAATGATGGGCATGACTTCTTGAACCGTTCACTATATTTTTGTAGTAGTCCATTAATTCATATGATTAGGTGAAGAATGTATGGATATGTTCGATATAAGATTGTATGCATTAACTATGTTTTTTTATATCATGTTCATGTCATATACACTTCTTGTATTACAACTCAGAGATCAAGTAGGCATTTAATTGGTTCTTTTCTCTGTTAGATAAATACTTCAACTTTTATATTGAAATTAATTAGAATATCATGCATATTAATATTTTTTTATTTCATATGAATTCACTATTGCATCAAACCTTGAAAATTTAAGTTAAAACCCAGGGTTTCCTGGGGTTATAGATTGAAAGCTATGAAGGACTTATTTTGTTTTTCTATTTTTCTATTTTAACTAAGTTATAACAATGGAATAATTGCCAATAGATATTAAAAATTTGTATTATGATATTACTGATGAAACATTCTGTTTCTTGTAGTATTGAATTTTTTTATATGATTTGGATCAAGGTTTTGAAAAGTTATCTTAAAATGATGCACTATAGCTAAGTAAAGCACACTTTGATTTCCTAGTTCAATAGTAGCTAATGAGTATTGCCTTTGGAATATGGTTTTTTTAAGACCTAGACATGTTATAAAACTAATGGAACCTTTTTCACTAAATATTTAATTATGTTAATGTAGTCATTCACTTTGTGATTGAGAGAAAACAACATCTCATGGTTATGCATGGAAAATGTTTCATGACTAGTTCTATTTCTGGATCATGTTAATGAATACATGATGATGAAAATAATAGAACACAAAATCCAAGAGGATGTAGAGTGAAGTAGTATGATTTCTAAGAAAACAAATGGTTTATTATTTTTTAATAATAGATGTATCTCATCATACACACTTGTATTTTATTTTGTGTATAGTTACTCTATTTAGAACAACGTTACCAAGGAGATATTGATAGGTAGTAAACCTTAAAATAATATTACTCTCCTTTTTAATTTGTGTATTGAACCCTAGATAAGTTTCCTTCATACATTAATTAATATCTTTGATATAAAGCTACTTTAAATTTAGAATTCATTGTCCTCTACTCATGATCGTAGGTTCATGGTAATTTCTCATACACCTAGCAATAGCTCTATCACTTGGTAAGGAGTAGGTTACCATGATGTACTCCCCTAGTCAACAATAATTAATGAGAAATTGGGAGGAAGAATAGAGACCATAAAAATCTAGTATGGATGTCAATCTTGTTGAAAAAATTGCATTCTAATGTACTACTACTTATCTAGTTTTGGAATAGAGTCTGGATATTAAATGTAATTGATGCATCTTCACTAGTGAGGAGTTGAATGTCTTGTTTCTAGTAACTTAAGGGTAAAAGGAATGGAGGTAATACCTATCATAGTCCTGACAAATTGGTTCACTAGAAACAAGTGGTTTATTTCATCACTAAAATGACTAACTACATGCATGTTGGCAACATTAGAGGCTACCTTTGTTCATTGCATGTTTTTTAGTGTACAAGGTTTTTCTATATAAAAAAATTTATGCCTCAATTGTAGTTCATAAGGGTTTTCTATAATAATTTGATTATGCCTCAATCAAAGTTTAGGCATCCTACAGAGGAGCACAAGTCATATTTATAGCTAGGCTTAATTTTTAGAAAAATTGAAAAGTCTTAAACTATCCAATATGATTTGAGAACAATTTGCATAGAATAATTAATTCTTAAAAGATAAGGATTCATAAAATATTTTTGAATTACAATTGCCACTACATAATTCCTATATATTCAATTTCATTAAAAAAAATATTGGGTCTACTCAAATGTTAATGCTTTTCAATAAAATTCTAGTAGTAGGGCAATTTTTTCCTATAAAAGATTAATATTTTAATCTATGGAAAAATTGTGCATCTTGTATCCCTAAATAAGATGCATGTAACTGCATATTTTCACATTGAATACCAATTATATAGGGAAAGGTAGTTAAGAGAAGATAGTTTTCCTAGTTTGTTAGATAATGAGCTCAACACAAGTGTAGGATTGCATGAAGTATGAGCAAGTGAAAGAAGTAAACTTCTATTGAAAAAATATCATAAAAAAGTTTTTAGATCATTTAAATTCTATTTATGCATAATAAATTTGTACCCTAGAAGTTTCTCTTTTGGTGTACATTTTCTGAAGCTCATCTCCATATGTAATTAGGTATAAATAATACATCATTTTTTTGATTTGTTCCAATAAATATGCTTTTCCTTAAATAAATAATAATGTTTTTTAAGCTTATGCTTCCCAAAAATGAAAGGGGAGGTGCAAAAGTGTTACCTATACTGGGATTGAGTTTAAACAAAGGGGTTAGAGAAATCTTTAGAAACCAAGACTCCAAAAAATATAAACACAACTCCCCTTTGAGGACCCTTGCTAATCCTCTGAGATATGATTGGAACTATTGAAATAAAAAAATTATAGCTTTACTAATTTTTTTCCAAAAATATAATATCCATTTTGCATCTTCTAACATTATTAGCATTTGGAAAATTTTTAGGGAAATTGTACAGATACAAGCATTTAAAATGAAATGACCAATTATTAGTAACCTTGAGAAGAATAATTAAGATTTGTCCTCCCTACATCTTGTGAAATCCTATAGAGCCACAATGGAGGGATGAACTATGCACAATACTAGTGACCTTTGTATCATTTTAGGACAACTATAAAGAATTTAACAACTATGGGAAGAACATTATCAAATTATCCAACCTTAATTTTAGATAAATTTTTGACTAAGGTGGAATATCAATAGAAAAAAGGACTGGTAATCACACATGAGGAGCTATATGAAAAGGCTGCAAAAATAGTTAAATCATACTCACCTCACAAGTGATGTAATTGGGATATATTAGTAGTGGGTAAAACACCCTTATAGATCATTTTACGGTGAATGAATCTTATAATTACCATTTTAAAATAGATTATTTCAATATTTAGTGGCATTGCCATTGTTGTGAATTTGGTTTCCCGTACTAGTTTTTGGTTTGCCAATCCATTTCTTAAAATAGGGTTTAAATCTTTAAATTTTATAATCATGTATATGCCAAATAAAGACATCATTCAAGTTTGGTTCCCATACCCATTTTGAGTTTGTTGATGC
>JARHVA010005192.1:382500-397500 GCA_037957365.1 Torreya grandis | reverse complement strand
AGGTTGTATAAGCTAACTTTTATTATGCTAAATTAGTATATTTTCCAAGCCAAGTGGATCACTTACTTTCAGTGCATCAATTCACTTATGTTAGTTTTATTTTCAAGTAATCTCTCGTCCCCTTTTCCTCTACCATTAGTAAAGTTTAGCATATAAATCCAAAGACCTAAAGTGAAGCACCTGAGGAACTAGCCTCATAAAAAATTCTATAGGTTTAACCTCACTATAGGAAACCCACATCCTGAGGTTATTTCCATGCTTATAGCTGGAAGTGAGAGAACCTAAAAAACTCTATCACAAGGATACAAATCTTGTTTATAATAGTTATGGCATGCACAATAGGACAACTATCATTTCAATTCCATTATTATATAAAATTTGGTAAATTTAGTGTTATTTTGATCAATTTGAAATAGTGATAGCTTTCATCCTTCAACATCTGGTGACCCCAAAGAACACCAAACTATCTGGTGGTAGAGTAGTAGTTGCCTTCCATGCCAAAGGTGACTACAAGATCAACTTTTTTAGGTATTCCTTTTCAATTTTTTGAATTACCTTTAAAATAAGCAAGAAGTTTAAGGTTCTCCCATACTCATCCTTAAGTGAGAAGCTACCCTCCTAAACCAGTCATAAAGTATACCTATGAAAGAAGTTCTTTATCAGCCCCTCTTGCTGACATGATTCCCCAAAGAGATTTTGTGGGCTTCAGTGGCCAAAGCCATTTGAACTTACCACATTATGAACCTATTATAGTAGCAACCCTCAAAGGTTTCCCTTATTACATAGCAGACTAAGTTGTAACTCCTAATGAGCACATAACAGACATAGCCAACTTTTGTAAAATTCACAATATCATAGTGGAAAATGTGGTTATTAGGATATTGGTTGTATCCATCAAAGGAAAGGAATTGGACTAGTATAGGGGTCTAGCTCCTAATTCTATCCATTCATAGGATGAGTTGGGAATAACCCTATGTAAAGGGTTTACAGATAAGAATGATCATTTGTCACTTGTAGAGTAGTTGACCACAATCAAGAGAGCTCTTCATAAGGTCATGCAAGACTTCAATATGAGATTTTAGAAGGCATGGGATATAATTCTAGCAGCTATTAGACCATCTCCAATTTTTTTCTTGTATTACTTGAAGGCTTTGAACATTGACATAGCTGTAATGATCTATTCTATGGGAGGTGATATAGTGTCAGATGCATATGAAGTGGCTATCAAGGTAGAAAATTGTCTAGTTCAGGAGGGAAATATTACTCCCAAACCTCTAATGCCTCTATTTCTAGAGATCATACCACCTCTTATAGTCATTCCTCTACTTGAGGTTATACTTTCAATCCCAACAATTAATTATATACCTTCACCTAAGCAAGAGAAGGCCTTTACTAGTGAATCCAATGACTCATAAGATCAGAATAAATACTTGGATTTAAAGAGCATGATCCAATCCTTGGGAAATGATGTGGTCAATGTCAAGAGACAAGCTTACAATAAGCCTTATCAAGTTCCATATCAACCTTAGTAGTAACCTTATCAATCAAATAGGCCACACAAAAAAGGAGGTTTCCAATGACAAGGGCAACCTAACTATGCTAGATAGAATAATTATAATCCAAATACTACAGGACCTTTTAACTCCTTGGTCCTAGTTCATAATAATGTGGGTTAGGAAGCTAAGGCGACAATGCCATGTAATCATTATTTTGGGTAATCTATTGTCTCAACTAATGGCTCCAATAAGGATTTTAATAATCAATTATAGTAAGCTATTTATTATGGATACATCGAGGCTTTTATGGCCAAAAACATAAAGGTACCCACAATGAAGAGACAAGAGCAACCTCCACAAGAGCAGGCTCAAATAAAGAATTAAACTAGCTAGAGGCCTCAATGGTCATTAGTGAGCAAGAGGAGTGTGATGCATCCAATGAGGAGGGTACTCTCAGTCTAGCTCACATGCCCATCTCAACAAATACAAGGTTTAAGAGAATAAATATGGGTGACAATCAGGAGGCTTTCAAATAACCTATTATCACCACTCCATTGATAAATCCAAAAGAAGTAGCTCACAAAGTTCAAGTAAAATTTGATGGTATGACAATCAACATTGTGGAGTAAATGAAGAAATCTAGTGTGAGCATGTTGATATGGGACATGCTTTCCTTACCTAGCTAAGTGGATATCCTATACGAAGGATTGTCTAAGATGGGTGTTACTATAGCTACAAGTAAGTAACCAAGTCAGGTAGCTAATGTCCTCACTAATGTAGTCAATAGTCATGTGGGAGAAGGGTCACGTAATATGACCAATCCCCCCTCTTTCTAAGTCACTTTGATTATTGGTGATTCTTTGGTGCATAACTACTTGGTGGATAGTGGGGTCAGCACCTTGATCATGCAAAAGTCTATTGCTAACTAGCTAAACCTCAAGTATGAGCTTCACACTAAAGGAGTCATTCAACCTAATGTTTCTTCCACAAATCCATCAGGCATCATCAAGAATTTAAACCTAACCTTATATGATTTTCCTAGCATGTCTATGGTGTAAGACATGTTGATTTTGGATATCACTCCTCACTTTACCTTATGTCTTTCTAGAGATCTCATAGCCAAAATTGAGGGTTACTTACATCATATTGATCTTACATGGCATTCATAATAAGGTATGGGACTAAGGTCTCAATCAATGCTGAACCCATGGCATAATTCCACATTGAACCCCATTAGCTAGATAACATAAACATAAATTATATGATCCTTGATGAGGATGAGTTTATAATTGGGTAGGAGCTGAACACTCATCTAAAAGAGGTTCCAGACTTGTTGGATGAGCTATGGGGTGATAATCAAATTTTAAACACTTTGAAAGGTGTTGAGGAAAGAGACATGGGTGTCTATCTGCTACATGAAGATAATCATCCCATGTCTTCCCTCATTAGACCTAAAGAAGACCCTAATGATATATGGAACTTGTTATTTGATGGCTCAAGGAGTGAAACTGGTGTATGTGTTGGGGCAATGTCTATTTCCCCTTCAGGTAATAAGCTTTTCTCTTCCTATGGGTTCCATTTTAGTTTCTCTCCAAATGTAGTATAATATGAAGGCTTGATCTATGGCCTTCAATGGGCCACCAAGAGAGGAATCAAACTACTACAAGCTTATGGAGATAGTGAGCTTATAGTTAACCAAGTTAGAGGCTTGAACATCACAAAGAATGCTTTGATGAGGTCCTATAAAAATAGAGTGTGGGACTCGATTGAAAATATTGAAGCCTTTAACATTCAAGCGATCACAAGAGATCAAAACCAACATGTTGTTAGGTTGGCAGTCATAGGAGCTCAGTTTGACATTCTAAGTGAGTTGAAGGAAACCATGGTTTACCCATAGGTCAAGGTGGTGGTGAGGCCATTAGTGCCAGATAATGAAGCCCAATGGTAAGTTTTTGAGAGTGACAAGAAAGTTTCTTGTTTATTATAGTAGGTAGCTAAGTTCTCCTCCTCTAACCAAGCTAAATTATAGCATCAATATGAGGATCATATTGTTCAGTTGAATTCAAACAAACTTCCTGAAGGTCTAGTTATAATTGAGGGCCTTTTTCATGAAAGAGACCATATGAGGAAAGAGAAGGTAGTAATGTCTACTAATAAGGAAAACCATGATAGAGTCTTCATCTTTAAGGATAAACTTCTCAAGATGGGGAAGGTAAGCAATAAGGCTGAGAGGCATGATTTCATATCACTTTGCCAAGAGTATGTAGATATGTTTGCTTGGAAATATAATGACCTAAAAGGTTTCGATCCTAAACTATCCCAGTAAATCATAGAGTTAAAGACCAATGCCAAGCATGTGAGGCAAAAGCAAAGGCTTTTTAACCCCAAGACTGAAGAACTAATGAGGAAGGAGCTAACCAAGTTGATCGAGTCTAGGATCATCTTTCCCATCAAGCACTCATCATGGGTAGCCAACTTAGTGCATGTAAGAAAAAAGAGTGGGGAGATTAGGCTTTGTGTGGATTTTAGAGATTTGAATAAAGTATCCTTGAAATATCACTATCCCCTACCATCCATGGAGTAACTTCTCTAAGTAGTTTTAGGATCAAAATGTTTCTCTCTATTGGATGGGTTTTTTGGTTACAACCAAGATTGGGTGAAAGATGAAGATTGGTACAAGACTACCTTCACCACCAAATGGGGCATGCATGTGTACAAAATGATGCCCTTTGGTCTATCAAATGTTGGCATAACTTTACAAAGAGCTATGGACATGGATTTCCATGGGTTACTAAACTAAATGGTACTGATATACTTGGATGACATCATGGTTTTATACAATAATACTAGCAAACACATATACCACTTGAGGCTAATTTTTGAATGGTGTAGAGGGTATAGGATTTTATTTAATCTCAAAAAATGCATGTTTGTCATGTATGAAGGCAAACTGATAGGCCACATCATCTCAAAGGAGGGGTTGTCCATTGATCCTGAGAGAATAAGTGCCATCTTGGCCTTATCCTTGCCCAAGCATAAGAAGGGACTCCAAAGTTTCCTTAAAAAGATAAACTTTGTGAGAAGATTTATCCTCAATTTTGAAAATTTGGTTAGACCCATCACTGCTATGCTAAAAATGAACTAAGTGTTCATCTAGTCAAATGAAGGCAAGTTAGCATTTGAGGCTATCAAGAAAGCCATCACTCAAGCACACACACTTATGAATCCTGATTTCTTAAGGGATTTCATATTGTATGATTTTTCCAAAATTTATAATATATCACCTATGCTAATGCAAATAAATAGTGAAGGACATGAGTAGCCATTGGCATTTTTTATTTAGGGGCTTAAAGGATACGAGGTGAGGTATACCTTTATAGAAAAGCAAGTCCTTGTAGTAGTAAGGATCCTTAACAAGTTTAGGCTAATGTTATGCAAGAGTAAAATCCACCTTATGGTGTCTTATATTGGGGTAAGAGACTTCCTTCTTAACAAGGATTTGAGCAAAAAAAGCGCTGGTTGGATTACTAAAGTCATGGATTTTGACATGGAGATGAAGGTCACTAAGCTAGTAAGAGGTAAAAGCTTATGTGAACATATGGTTGATTACCTTCATGAAGCCAAAGAGGTCATCTTGGTAGCATAAGATAACCTAATAGAAGATGCACCTCCACCTCACACTAGTTGGCCCCATTATATGACACACTTTCTGCTAATAGGTGAGTGCCCTCAAGGTATGGACAAAGTGAAAATAAGGTATTTAAAAATTTATTCCATACCATATTCTTTATTTGATGGGATTTTGTTTAAAAGATACCTCAATGGAGTGCTCTTGAGGTACATAGATGATGATCAAGTAGTGAATCTTTTGAAGCATTTCCATAATGGGCCTAAAGGAGTTCATTTTGTTCCAAGGACTACTGCAACAAATATCATGAGGGCTAGTAGCTACTATCCTAACCTCTTCAAGACTGCTTATGCATAGGGGAGGAGGTGTTATTAATGCACTCTTTTTGTATGAAAGCAAAGGCTAACAACTTTCCCTCTCAACCCGATTCAATTGGAACAACTATTTATGTAGTGGGGTTTGGATTTCATTGGTATGATCAACCCCCCATCAATTGCAAGGTATAAGTGGTTGCTTACTACAACTGATTACTTCACCATGTGGGTGGAAGCCATTGTATTAAAGGAATCCAATGAAAGTACAGTCTTAGACATCTATGAAAGCATTGTGACTAAGTTTGGTGTTCCATCCACTATCATATATGATAATGAATTGGCTTTCTTTAGTTTGAAAACAAGTGAATAGGCTCTAAAAATGGGCATCTACCTCAGCACTTCCTCAAATTATCATCCTCAAGGAAATAGACTAGGTAAGTCCACAAATAAAAATTTATTGAGGATTATCAAGAGGACCATGGAGGAGAACCAGAGGACATAGCACACCAAATTGAAAATAGCCTTGTGGGCTGACCAGGTAACTCTTAAAGCTATTGTTCACAATTATCCATATGTTCTAGTATATGGAAAGGAGGCCAAGTTACTCATTTCCCTTGATCTACATGCATTAGAGCTAGCCCATCAGCTAGAGCTACTAGAAGATGAACCTATGAATGTGATATTGGTAGAACTCATAAAGCTTAAGGAGACAAGGGACTTTCTAATGAAAACATTGGAGTGACATCAAGTTGAGGTCAAAAAGGCTTTTTATAAGAGAGATACAATAAGGAAATTTCATAAAGGAGACCTAGTTCTCAAATGAGACTCAAAAAAAGCCAAACTGGGCAACCATACCAGGTTTGATAGCTTATGGAGTGGCACTTATTTCATCCATGAATGCCAACATCATAACACTTTATATCTCACCTACCTATATGGGGAGATATTACCCATCCCAATCAATGGGATTCATCTAAAGCCATGTTATTAGAAGACTTTGCAGCCATTGTATGTTATTGTACATTTTGTATAGATTTTCATGTTTTTCTCTGAGTGCTTTGCATACATCCATTTTAGTTGTGTGTTTTCCCTTCCCTAAGTGCCATGGGCATAGTTTATTTTGTTTTGGTTGTCCTTGTCACTTTAAGGGATATTTCTAAAAAGATCCAGCTTCATGCAAAATTAGTGAATTCATGCCCAATAGATCAAACAAAGAAAATGACTTGGGTTCTTAAGCAAATTGGCCTACATCATCAAAGATGTTGGCCATTTTTTGGCCTACATATCAAAGTTTACCCAAAGTATGTAAAATGGAAATTTTAGGCAAGAAAATGGTAATCCTTTGGGAGCAATTTAGGTTATCCAATTGTGACCACTTCAAGTTTTTTTTAAGGCATAGTAAAAATTAGGTTTCCAATAGTGATTAGCTTCTAAATGTTTTATAAGTATAATTAATTCAAGTTGAAGAACCCAAATTACTCATAGACAGTGTATTGTGGGTTCTCCAGGGGTAACTACTTATTTACTTATTAAGTTTTGAGTAGTCAAAAACCCAAAATAAGTAAAGGGGCTTGACAAACCTAATTTCATTTATAAAAATGGTGCTTCTCGAGTTCTTCATGTGACCAATCAACTTTTTTGAAGGTACACTTTAGTTTTTTTTAATGGTTTTTTCCTCTCCAAGTGGACAATTGAAATTTTCTCAAAGGGTATGTTACCCTTCAAAGGGACCATTTCAAATTTCCCAATGGGTATTTTCCCCTTTGGGAGGATCATTCATGGGAGTCTAAAAGAACATGCAAAAAATGTGAAGGTTCTCTTCCCCTTCAAGAAAGTCCATTGTGAAAATCTTGAAGAGTAATTTTGAAGACAAACACAGATAAATTATCTGAAGAAATTCCCTCAAGAGATTTGCCTGAAATAAATAATCCAAAAGAGAAACCTGAGACCAAGTTGTCTAAAGGAAATGATAGGCCAATAGATGTCAAAATTAGGGTAAGCAACTAGCCGCTAGAAGTAATTAGATTTGAAAATCCTGAAGTCTTAAGGCTTAAGAAAAAGCAAAGTGAGAAGACTTCAAGATGGACAAGCCAAAAGTAAGTAGACTTAAAGACCCTAAATTCCTCTACATAGAGTAAATTGGGTTCTCCAAGGGCTCAACTTAAGCTTGGTTTGACAATGCTAGAATCATGATGAAATAAATGGAAGACTGCCACATGGCATAACTAGAACAGAAAGGGCCAATCATTAAAGGATAAGTCGCACAAGGATTTTAAATAAACATGAGAGATTCTAAGTACCTGGTAGCTAGAATTTCTGAAGGATCTCATTCACCATGGTTCATTGCCCATAATTATTGTTTGATGCTTAAATGTGTCAGGCCAAGAAGAAATATTCCAACTATTCATAGCATGACTTTTCAGATGTGCCAAATAAAGTCTTAAAGATGGGAGGTGTTTAAGAGTATTGGGAAATAATCTAGAGTGATGCATTTATGAACATCTATGAAGGACAGTAGGAAGTGTTGGCCATCTACAGCTTCTACTTTCCTCTCTTTCTCTCTCCCCGCTTTTATTGATAAATAGAGGCCTTGGATCCTAGAAATGTATCCTCAGACTCGTGATATATATGTATGTATACATATGTATATACACTTATATATATATATATATATATATACATATATATATATATATATATATATATATATATATATATATATATATGTATGTATGTATATACACTTATACATACATACATACGTGTGTGTGTGTGTGTGTGTGTGTGTGTGTGTGTGTGTATATATATATATAGTTGTATGTTGACTTGGTATAATATTCCTATATACTCTTTAAAAGTTTACCTCACCTAACTAATTTTTGCTTGCCTATTTACTCTAGTTGAGATTTTAAAGAAGTGCCTAGCATAAAATATTCATTCATATTTGACAATCATGGTTTTCTATAGATAATACACAGGTTCATCATACTTATACACTCATATATTATTCATAATTCACAAAGAAATTTATACATAATTTTAATACATCACCTACCTTCCTTCGACCTGTTACTTCTTCTCTTCAATTCACTCTACTCCTTTTCACACTTCACTCTTCCAATTTGTGCCCTTCTCCTCCCTTTCTCTACAACCCATGCCATCCTTTAAATATCCATGCTTCCTTTTTTTAAAGACCTTTTTTTTTTTCTACCTTTTTATTATTCCCCTCAAGCCAAAATAAAAATATTTGTTTTATTCTATTTATAAACAATACCATTAATTAAGTTATTTTATTTGTTTTATTTATTTTATTTTATAAGAGTAATAAAACATAATTTCTTTATGTATTCCCAACTTAAAAATTCTATCAACATCAGAATTTTAATAGTAACTAGACTAATATATAAAATGTATTATATTCTTTTATCCAAAATGGTAAATAACATATTATTAAAATCCAAATTATAAAAATTTAATCATTTTTATTACTACATTATATAGGTTGTATATGTCCTTTTTCATCAATATATATTAAGGCATTAAGTCACATAATGATATTCTTAATAATATAAAAATAACTAGTGTATGTTCTCAACATTACTAAGATAAGCTAGTTAGTCTACATATAGTAGTACCAAACACAATTCACACAAATTTATATTTTTGAAAACATTAATAATCATGAGTACAATGTCATGTCATAAACACATGGTAACATTCATAATGCAATCACACAATATTAATTCACCTAAGTGTAAATAAGAACTAACACACATAATTAAAATTATCTAAATGTAGATAACATAAAGAATGTACTATCACTAACAATTCAAACAATTCAAATAAAATGTACTATCTAACGTGGTCTGTGCATGGGTTATAGTCATTCCTCTATTATCCCCCAATAGCTCCATCTATATCACCCTCTCTGATGATACTCTCCATCCATCAAGTTCTGAGGGATGAATATCTCATGCATCAAAATCATGACAAAGAGGTAGTTAGTCCACGATATTTTGACATATATCATAAAATACAATTTAAATAAAAAATCAACATAATAAAAATGTAAGAATATACTATAAAACTAAACCTATATCAATGCAATCATGAAATCAAAGCAACATACATTTGTCACCTAACAACATATGACTTATAACTTAGTTAATAATAATCAAATCAAATTATCAACCATAGAAATCCATGAATAATCATGTAAATTTTTTTAGCGAGGAATCAAAATGTAAAATCCTTCACTCATAAATTTAGTCATCATCCTAATGGCACTTATTCAAACATAAGTTTTAAATTAAGATCATTATCTAGCATAAAAATAACAAAATCAAGTGAATAAATGTGAAAATTACTTGTAAAATTTATCATAGTCTTCTCAAGTAGCATTATCATTAGAGTATTGGTCCCATAAAACTTTACACTATGACATCTCTCTATTATGCAAGAAAATTTTGTGAGTGTCAATTAATCTCATTAGTTCTATCATGACTACCCTGAGATCTAGAACCTGCAAAACATTCCAATCCAACACATGTGAAGGATCATTTATATACTATTTAAGATAAGAAACATGGAAGACATTATGTAATATTGATAGAAATGGTGAAAAGAAAACCCTATACAATACATAATTAACCACTTATAAACCCATGAAGGGTCCCACATATCATTGTAAAAAATTTGTTGACTTCTCAAATTTAATTGAGATCTTCGACAGCTTATCCTGTAAGAACATTTTATCAACAAATGAAAGATACCTATCTATTCTCTTTAGATCAGTATAAATATTTTACCTATCATTGGCCTTGACCAATCTCTACCTGATTGATCTAACTTGATCTTCAATTTTTAAAAACATCTTAGGTCTAAAGACTACCCTATCTTCCAACCTATCCAAATTGATTGGTGTCTTGCACCTTCTTCCATATAGTGATTAAAATGGTGCCATTTTCAAAGCTGATTGGTATGAATTATTTTAATAAAAATAAATTAATAGAATATAATATTCCCACTTGTACTATTGATCCATGCAATACATATGAATAATATCTTCTAACACATGATTAACTCACTCAGTTTAACCATTAGTATCTAGGTGATATGTAGTGATGAAGAATATTTATGTACCCAAATCTAAATTTAGAGTTATCTAGAGTCTATAAGTCATCTTTGGATCACAATGTGAAATTATTTTATATAGAAATATATGTAACCTATACACATCCTTTACAAACCTCTTCTCAAGATTTGATGCATCATTTGTCAAATTTCCTGGTATATAATGAGCCACCTTGGATAAAATCCATACTAATCACCTATCACTTCCATTTCATTATATCATGTGGATATAGCAATCCATCCGATTACACATGTTCAACTCTCACTTGCTAACATTCTAAACAATGTGACACAAAGTCCACTACATCTTTCTTGATTCACTTCTAGAAATAAAGTGGTCTAAGCTCTACAATGATCATGGTTACTCTCAGATATTATGAATATGAGTCATTATGTAGTTTTTTAACATCATGTCATTAGATTCTCTTGATTTGACACATAAAACCTTATATTATATCATAAAAGACCATCATTCTCTAATCTAAATCATTTATACCTAGGATTCCAAGCATTCTCTGATATTTATTTTTTTATTTGATCATATAATTCATCTCCTGGATAAAATTTCATCACTTGATCCTTGAAATTACTCCTAATAGTAGCCATGGCTACTACATGCCTCCTACAACTTAGGGCATCAACTAATCTATTTGTGTTGCCGTGGATATAGTTGATATTAAAATAATAGTCATATAAGAACTTTAGATTTCATCTCTAATTATAATTTATATTCAATTGGTTGAAGATAGATTTGAGTCCCAAGTTATCAATCATGACATCAAATAGTTTTCCTAATAAATAATGTTGCCAAACTTACAAGGCATGCACAATTGATATAAGTTATAGGTCATTATGGGCATAGTTTACCTCATAAGGATTCAATATCCTTGATTCATATGATACCAATACACCATTCTACATAAGGACTCCTCTAATTTCATCCCTAGATGCATCTGTGATGACTAAAAATTGACCATTGGGGTCAGGTAATCTTAGCTCTAGTGCTAAAGTAAGTCTTCTTTTCAATTCCTAAAAATTTAATTGAATGTTATCTAACTAGATAAAACTTTGGTCATTTCATTATAGAGAGGTAATTGGATTAGTTATCTTTAAAAAATTCAAAACAAACATCTTGTAGGAGATTGCTAATCCCATGAAATTTTTTATCTCATGCACATTATATGGTGTTGGCCACTCCATAATGGCTGTTATATTTATTATCTCTATTAATATATGATCTAAAATAATAATATGTCCTAGATATTACACTTTTTCTTATAAAAATGTGTACTTAGACAATTTTCTATATAAATTGTGCTTCTACAATCATTTCAAAACTAGTTCTAAATGTTGAAGATGTTCCTTTTCATTCTTAGAGTATATAATAATGTCATTAAGAAGACCAAAACAAAGTGATGTGGATAATATTTAAACACATTATTCATGAGATTCATGAATGCTATTGGATCATTTGTCGATCTAAATGGTAACACTATGAACTCATAGTGCTCATAACAAGTTCTAAATGATGTCTTCAGAATATCCTTATACCTTATCCTTAGGTGATGATATCCTACTCTAAGATGACTCTTAGAAAAGATCATTAACCTTCACATTTGATCAAAAAATCATCTATATGAGGTGGTAAATACTTGTTTTTGATAGTTGTCTTATTCAACATTATATAATCTATGTAAAGCGAAAGAGTATCATCATTCTTCAAAAAGACAACTAACACACCCCATGGTGACATACTTGGCATGATCAACCACTTTGACAATAATTCATGGAGTTGAGACTTCAATTCAGCCAAATCATTGGTTATAATCTTGTATGGTACCTTAGATTGTGGTTTCAATCAAAGTATGATATCAGTAGAGAAATCAAACTCTCATTTAGGAGGCAATATTAACAATTCCTCTAGAAACACATCAAAAATATTTATAAGTAATGGATAATCTTAAAGGGATGGTTCTTTATATTCCTCAATTTCATTTATGTTGATAATAAATTCTTGATATGCTTTTCCTTGGGCCTTCTTGAGTTGCATTTATGAAATCTACATTAGCCTCAACTCTCTCTTCTCACCTTGAATTTGTGTCTAATTTTCAAAATTATCTAGACACTTAACCTTCTCCAGATAGCATTCAAACATAGATTTATGTTTTAAAATCCAATTAAACATTAGGATCAAATCATATGACCCTAGTGGTATTACATAAAGATCGACTACTATTGTGAATTCGGCCAACCTAAAAATTATCCAACTCTGTATCTACTTGTGCTCTCATATCCTAAGGATATTCATGCTCAATGAGATGCTCTTCAAATACATCCTGGTGTACTTCCTCTTCATGGCCATGAAATTATTTTTCTAAATCTAAAATTCAATGCCTAGTTTCATTCATGGCTGTGAGAATCTAATCCAATTTTTCTACTTGCTCAATGATAAATCAGTTAGGATTAAATGGAGGGTTATTGTCATTGATATTTGAAGGACCCTTTCCAGATACACTACATTTTACCATTATCATTTTTTGTAATCATAAGAATATGAAAATATTAATTGAATAATTAATTCCTAGAGTTTGAGCCATAGTTTTGATATGACATGTAACATCCCCATTGAGATCTACCTAGAAATATGTGATTTTTTAAAAATTAATCAACTTATTATTCTAATAGATTTTACAGCAAGAATGTAATTAATGATCCATATAAAACACAAGTAATTTAACTATAAAATAAACATGTGACATCTATTTGTCATTGATCACTATCATTATATGAAACACATCATAATAAAATATAAAAAGTAATTACAAACATCCTATCATGATTGGTACAAACATACAACCACTATTATCAATGTATAATGAGTAAATGATTTTATATTATTAGGGATAATATTTTAATAATAATAAATAAAAATAAAAAATATAATATATAAGATACAAAGCTCCATAAAGCATGAGTTCCCTAAACTCCAATATATATGGAAATCTCAAGTGTAGTCTCTAAATATGTATTATTTTTGAGAGGGAAAGCATCATCTGAGTGGTTTTACATACCAAACAAAAACCATCGATCCACCACACAATTCTTAATTATATAATTGCCTTTCATTTATATATGAGTAGCTAGTTATGGTACAAGAATCTAGAGATATAAGATAGTACTCATGTGTTATATGATTTATAAGAACATGAAGTGTACCATAAAGAAATCCATTATAACATGATATCACACTAATAGGTAAATCATACATATGAAATAAAAATCACTAACTAACACTAATTTGGCCAAAAAAATTAATAGTTATTCATCTCTAGAATCAGTCAAATTTCATACACACCACTTGATCGAATTACCTTCATCTAGAATAAGTGATGCTAGTAAGCTAGTGAAGTCCATCTCACTACTTCCTTAATACCAAAAATATGATATTTGATTAATACAAATATAATAAATAGATTCATATAGATTACTTCTTACTAGCAGGCCTAAAACATGCTAAATACAAAAAGAAAAAAAAAATACATACATTTAGTCCACTAAATGTATGAACAAATCTCCAATATATTATTTATCACACAAATAATAAGCATGACAAGTACAATTTATGCCATATAAGTATAATCTACATTTAGACTTCATATTATAATTTTTTTAATTAGATTCAAATGTATTATATTCTATGACAAGCACTAATATTACATTCCATCATTTTTACGTTCACACTACTCAATTTCAAATAGCTAGTCATAATAATTCCAGAGAATTAGATAACACATAAACCAATTTATATGTCATATGAACATAATATTTCATTTACATAACTTACTATAATTTTACCGGTCTTTTTGCATTAATATAATACCCTATCATTTAGGATTCTATGACTTATTTCACTAGTCCAAATTTATAATTATAGGCACACATCCCAATGTATAAATAGAAGATATATATGTTTATGAGTATCTATGTTCCCAGATAGCTATATTTCATATATTTACACACCTTACATAATATATTACATAATACATATGTTTTAATACACAATTATTATTATGTCATACGAGCAATATTATTCATTTTTCTAAAATATAACTTATGTGCTTCTAACAATTATTTAACTTTTCATGAAAAAGACATCAAGTTATATATAGGGTTTTATACATTTCAAAAACCCTTATTTTGACTCAATTATTTATACATAAAAAATATAATTCAACTATGATAATATTCATTTTAATTGCATTACATTATCCTGAATTATTGAAAGTAGTATCTAATAAGCAAACATTTATTCAAAACTAGCTTTGCCTTCATTTATCAATTAGAGGTTTATAATCTTTTTGAGTTTCCTTAAATATTTATAAGATCAAGTCTAAAATTAATTCATTAAGAACCAAATACTTTCTGACCT
>JARHVA010005192.1:357500-372500 GCA_037957365.1 Torreya grandis | reverse complement strand
ACGTAGTGCATCATTGATACCATAGTGATATATTACACATATACATGCTCCTCAGAAGCATAAACTGGGTGTTAATCTAGATTAAAGATGGGGAGATATCTATGACCATCCATTGGATGGCATCATAGGATTATCTTTCCTCTTTAAATATATTCCTAAAAATACCAGAAAAAAAATTATAATTCCAAACACACTTTTGACACATACATGTACTATTGGATCTTTGGCATCTATGTGTTATATAGGCATGGATTCCACACATTCATAGTTTTAATATTGAGTGAGGGGAATGATATGTAAACATGTTTTCCACATTTATTCTATATATGGTGCTTAAAATAATTCCCAAATTTAGTGGGGGCATTCTTTGCAATCATGTTCTCTACACCTATTCAGTATTTTACATCTTCAGTTTATAGTAGGGGCATGTTTTAGAAACATGTCCTCAATATTGGTCCTTATTTAAGATTTGAATTTTCTCCATATAAATTGGGGGCATGTTTTGGAAAACCTATTTTATATACTTACATAGTTATCTAAATTAACCAAAGCACATAGTTATATGATGTACATTAATTATTATGAAAAATTTATATGCATCAGTACTATTGTCATACACAGTTTCAACATAAGACATATCTAAGGTGTATATGCTATGCAAAATGTGCCCAATATTTCAAAATCTAAATTAATTTAAGATTATAAAACCATTGCATGTACTAATACCCCACAAACTATTATGGACTTTTATTGAGCCAATCTACTACAACAGTTAGTTCACATTTTGGTATGGTTTAGGTGATCAAATTACTCAATCTTGAAAATATTTAAATTTGGACTAGATCATCCAACCTCACTAGGTTATAAGTATCATTGGGTTACATGGTTAAGCTAATATCAAATTTTAGGTGTAAATTCATTTCTCTTCCAAATTTGGGGGCATCTCTCTCTCTATCTCTATCTCTACCTCTATCAATATATATATATATATATATATATATATATATATATATATATATATATATATATATATATATATATATATAATTAATCATTGGATATATGCACTTTAAATATTTTTATATATTTATCTTAATCTTAAATATTGAACTATACATACATCTTTTACACTCAAGTTGTGTTGGTTTGGAAATAATACTCTCAATCGCTTGAGCAACACCCCTCTTATCCTAGGTTGGGGGTCTGATCACCTCCCAACTCTCCTAATCCAAAAAACACCACCATGGTGAAAACCACTTGATCAATAGTAAGCTTACTCATATTATTGGCTAGAATATGGATTAAGTTGAAAGACCCTTATCTACTTATCCATTTTTTAGCACTCCAAAACCATTACTACATGACACATGCACATGTGTATTCTATACACGAGCTTCATTTATGATTTCTTATATTATTATTTTAAAATTATAAATTATATTCATCAATTTTATAATGTAACATGATCTTTGTTGTAGGTCAGTCGCCAACAAATCAGTCAAGTTGGTTACACATAAAGACAAGGTGTTCATACACACCCAAGTATGCATTTCTTTCCTTTAAAATAACAATTTAAATACTAGATTGAGGGGGGGAGTGAAATTTAGATGTTATTTTATGATTATATAGCACCTCATTTTTGTATACTTTGAAAACTAAGACCTTGGGTGTTCCTTCTAGTTATACACCTTCCTTGCTTTTACAAGCCTCACATTCACTCTATCTTGTGCACCTTAGCCCATCTCTTAGTTTGATCATTCTTATATTGATGGCATAGATATGATAACTCTCCCAAAATTCTTAAAATATAAATATCTTATACCTCTACAAGTTTTTAACCTTCACCTATTTTGCTACTCCCTAGATACTAACATATAATAACATCAATGGTATTATCTAACCACAACATTAGTGTCCAGTGCCCTAGATTCATATAATTTAAAAATGAAACATATCCTAATGTTTAGCCTAAGTATTTTAGTGTGAGTTATTACTCCAAAGGGATTCATATAAATACAAGATCAAACCTCATTCATTTCTCACCTAACATTCAGACTAAAGAGAAATCAAAGAGCATTCAATTGAAAAACACTTCCCTATTTATTCTTATTTCAAAACCAATCATAGGGATTGCACATCTACATCTCTAAAGTATTAAAGGATCAGCCCAAAATCCCAATTTTCTAAGTTACAAGCTAGGCTAATATTCTACATTCTTTACACACATTACATGATTCACACACAAGCCAACATGTATGGAAGAAGTACATGAGTATGAGTCCCTCTTCTAGAGTATTGGCTATGTAGGAAGTGCCTGTTGAAAGTGGGTTCATTTGGGTCAGCTTGACACCATGTGCTCACTAACCTTTTTTTCCCATGGCATCATTCAAGGGAAAATAAGAGTGGTAGGTTTTGACTACTAAAGTGAGATAAATAACTAGTGTGTGAATTATAAAGATAATAGTGAAAGGTGATATAAAACCTATAAAAACCCAAATAACATATTTTAAAACCTGGGTATATTATGGTCTAGACGCTAATATCAATATAAGGACACTATCAGCGATGTAGGCATCCAACTTGGATGCAAGTCTCTAGTGGTCAAACATAGTTAAAACTCAAAATTAATGGACCCCAAATCCATGTAACTATAGTATTGTGATGATTCTTGATAACTATCATACTCCAAAATAAAACATCAAGTCAGATATGTTCTTTTTTATCACTATATACTTTGTACTTGTAATATTTACTTACACATGCTAAATTAGGAAAAAATGTATTATTCATTGTAATTTATTTTAAATATTAATATTAGATTTAATTTAAAATAACTTTAACTACTTAGGTGTTATCTTCTAAAGTTCCAAAAGCATTAAAATAATTATATATAATATTTCAGTCATCTACACTTTAAAAAGATCATTAGTTCTGGACTTTAGCACTGCTGAATGACTTGCATTCACCATTTTACTATGCCTAAATTCCTATCTTATGGACTGAACCTAGATCATTTTTACACTAGAAGAATCTTCAAACATGATTTATATCCTTGCTTGTCAGGTATATACTTTCAATAGTTTTCTACCCTACCAGACACTTGCATTTTACATAGGGATAATATCATTGATACTAATGTCAATTTTCCTTATATAGTGTTTGTACCTCAAAAGTCATACAACCATAAAATATTTTGAAACATATGGGTCATCCTATTTGTATTTTCAAACCCTTCCATGAGGTATTTTAAAAATGTATGGTGTGAATAGTAATCAAAGCCTACATATTATTCATCTATAAAATACCAATCAATCACATATTCCAACTCGTTTAATCAATTCTGCAATCATGTTTTACTTCCCTATTCTACCATATTTCTATATTAGTCATGGGACTAGTCATATTATAGTTTTAGAATACTTAAAACATAGCCCATGAGAATTCTTTGTCAATTTACAAGTCAGATAATTACATGTTATTGCATATAGTATATTTCACACTTGTGCACACATAATCCCACACTTAGTGGAGAAAGGAACATGTTGAAGGCCCTCCTTGGAGTATTGGATATGTAGGAAGTACTCATTAACAAAGGGGTCCTTGAGGTTATCTTGATTTCATAAGACCACTAACCCATTTTTTTTAGGGTGACATAACTAAGGTGAATAATTAGGGCTTGAGTTATATGCAACCATACAAATAATGTGTTCACGATCTAGATACATCAACAAAAAGGTGATAGAAAACCAAAATATATCCAAATGTTTTCTTGTCAATATTTCAAATATTCTGTAAATAGAAAAAGTAGCAAGACACAAATGGAAGAAACATTGTAAATGTTGATAGGTAAATGAAAGTGTTCAACCATGTAGAAATAATACTTCCAAAATATGATAATGAGATCCTAAGCATCAGTTTACCTATTTACATAATTTTACATCTCATATCTACCTATACATATAACAGCAACTAATTTTATAATGTGCAACAATAATACGTGCATGAAATACCTAAAGCTACATATAACACTATAACACTCCTAGTGGTGTTACATGACAAAGCACTTATCAACACACTATGCATATGAAATTATAAGATGTAACCAATAGAAGATAAAAAAAACACATGCTGAAGGCCCAAACATTCAACTTCCATTACAAATTATTAGCCTTCACAAAATGTAATATATATCTACATATCTATAACATTATACTTGATAAATAATATTAAATTATATATGGTCATACATCTTTCTTACTATTGTGCCATATGTATGACATAATATAAATAATGCATTTATCATTATAGTTGTATTAATTTATCTATTCTTGTGTTAATCTATATTGATATACATACAACTTCATCCAGATCCTCATCTAAAGTGTTTTCCCCTAGATATCTTGGGATTTGGATCAACATGCTCTCAAATTATATAGGTGAGAAATTCATATTATTTAGGATTTATTTTCTATATCTACTACATCTTGGATTTCTTAGACTAAATAAAAAATGAAATATCACCTCCATAATATAATAATTAGGAATCGTTTCAAGAGATTATTCAATCTCTTCTTGAAGAAGTTTTACATAAAGTATATGTCAATTCTTGTCATCCTTGGAGAAAATATAGGAATTGGTCTATTGAAACCATCTTACTCATACACTACAATAAAGAGTTATGAATGTATTTATCCTCAACTATCCATGTTTCAAAATCTTACCTAAATATGGTCTCTTAAATCTTATGTGCACACTAAGTAGGAGGTTTCACATAGTTTGGAATGCTCTTTTTATCCTAAACTTTTACCTATTACATGGTGTTTGATTTATTAATGTTTTCCTTTAGATACCAATTTTACATTTAGGTGTTCTTCATCTCAACTATCCTTTCTATGGAAACTTGAGAAAGTTAGGCATTTGTCCTAGTTTTTCCCTAAAGCTCAACATATCTAGCATGGATGCAAAAAAAAATTCAATCACTTAGTGTAGAGCCTTTAACATTGTAGATAGTTCTCTTTGGGAATTCTTATTTATAGTTTAAAAAATTCATGCACAAATTGGATATACTTTTCAAGTTGAAATATTATTTTTTATTTGGAAAGAGATAAATTTTGTAATTTTTTTAGGACTACATTTGATATAAATTTTTTCACTTAAAAACATTTTTTTGGTTATGACAATTTTTTTTTGTAGATTCAAGTTCAACCCAACAAATTGGTTTTAGAGGTGGTTCAATTATAGAATTACTTAGATCATTAGGGAGATGTTCCTTGTAATATTCCTTATATTACACCCACTTTTTCATTTCATCATGATGGTTCTACCGAAGTATATGCAAGAGGAATGAAAATGCTCATAGTCATTCTCCTTGATACTCTTGATCACTATGATTGAAGGAGTGTCCACCACACAAAAATATCCCTGCTTAGGTGCACCATAATGGTTATTTTCTTCCCACCAACCATGTTTATTTTCTTAGGTTAGAATTAGTTATTTCTCTAATCTATGAAAATTTACTTTGTAAAATAATGCATAAAGAACTTTATAATAAGTTGATATAGAAAATAATAAAAAAATATTATAAAATCTTTTACTCAAAATAAATGACTTATATAAATCTAAGGTTGGATAACAAAACCAATAATTAAAATTCTCTTATTATTTTTAATATTTTCTATTTGATTTTTAAGAAAATTTACAGAAAGAGTTAGGCTTTGTCACCCTCAAACAAACCTCTATAAAAATACATCACTTACCATTTATATTTAGTGCTGTGTATAATTTTCCTTAACAATTATTTCTCTTACAGACTATGGATGGTAACCTTGAAAAAATCAAAGAATTTATATTTAGTGTGGGATATAGTTTTCCTTAGAAATTATTGAAAAGTGTTGATCTAACAATTATTACCAAGATTAAGAAAGGAAAATCAATGGAAATGATAGAAGTTGGGTTAGCCAATTTTAGGTAAAATTGCTATGATAAAAATTGAGTGCCTACTTTTTATGGATTAGTTTATAAATACTAACAAATATTGTACAAATTCATATATTTTCTCTTATCTACATTGTTTTCCATGGATCCATCTATTGCAATCTCAACTCCTTAGCCTAATCATGCTTGAAAGCATGAAAGATCCCTAGTTTTGCTTAAACTCCATGAAATCATGAGTGTAGTGACCATATTTATCCTAGATCCTAAAACATAATTTTTTTTTGTTGAATTAATGTTTTTCTATGAATATAACTAGGGTATACTTTATCCTATCAGATATCCTTTGCAAATTGGGCAAGCATCTAACCATATGGGTTAGGCATCTAATATCATTTGCCAAATGGGAAAGCATCAAACCATATGGGTTAGGCATCTAATTTTTTTTCAAATGGGAAAGCATCTAACTATTAAGGTTATGAATCTACATATGAGTAGGTTATGCTCTGGCTAGAGACTTAACTCATCTGGATCAACCACATCCTGAGTTGCTCATTATTCACCACTCATCTCTAATAGATAAGGACTAAGGTCATCATGATAGTAGCATGTATAAAACATATAACAAAAAAAATTATTCTACCTTGGGATTTGGCTTAAATCCTTAGAAACTATGATGATCTAATAGATATCCTTCTGAGTATATCACAAAATTCTTATCTTTGCTTTCTTAATATAAACTAGGGTCTTATTATAATAGTCTTGCCTTTTTATTTAAATTTAATATTTTTTAGTGCACAACCCCAACCCCATATTATTCACCTACATACTGGAAACATCATTTGCTTCCCAAACTACCTACATACCTACTTCTGAAGAGTATCAAGGTTTAGTATGCATGTAGTTCTATTTTCTATTCCAAGTTTCATGTGAACTATAGATCTAGGTATGTAGCCCTTTTTTAGGGCCCAGTTCTCCACATAGTTCCTCTTTGATTACTATCCAAATGGGAGTATAAAATTATCATCTTAAGGGACTGAATACTTGTTTAACTAAACTAGCCCTAAACCCTAACAAGAAATAGAAATGAACATTGCATTCTACATCCCCTCCTTTCTACTTTTCATTTACATCAACAATGTTTTTCATCCTTATTTTAGATAACCTAAGCCTTAAAATTGATATTGCCAAGGTTTTGTTATCTGAGAGCCATATGGTTGGTGGTTTTTTGATAATAATTGGTTTAACATTCTCAATTCTAGTTTTCATTGCTCATTTTCGGTGGAATTGAGTTTTGAGTAAAAAATATACTTTCTCCATTCTATTTCATAAGTTCATAAGTCAGAATCATCTAAGGTAGTTAAGTAATTTTCTTATCTTAATCAGTGTTGTGGACCAAGAGGGATTATCCCATCCCTTGGTCTTAATGACATGACATGATCCTTATTTCTCCCTGACGGTTTATAGGGATAATGCCTATATGTCATTATTGCAGTTGTGTTATCCCATGGATGCAGTAGCTCAAACATGATGACATTACCCACAAATGTGAGCTAGAGATACTATTTAATACTAAACACTACATAGTTTTGTTTAACCATAAATTTTTGGTCTAAGTTAGGATTTAAAAAGTAAAGAATGCTTGAAATGAATTAATACATTGTATTTCAAAAGCAAATTATTGAGTAGAAACATAGAATTAGTTCTGTAAGATAATCTCCTACTTTAGTCATCATGTCGATATACAATAACATTATTTTTCTTGACACTCAAACCTTTAGTCTACTTAGGTAACCTTTTCTATAAGATAACCTATACACATGGAGTTTAAGAATTCTATATTGAAATTGGATTTAACATTAAATAAATCACTTATGAAGAGTATATTATTATGTTATTTTCAATGATAATAAATGAGAATTTTAATTCCAATATAGAAATAAACTAAAATAGATTTTTTTTTCCAATTGTACAATATAAAAAAATTTAATAGTTTCCTAATTACACACGTATAAAATTGATTATAATGAATCTCTAAGGAATTCATTTAATTATAAAGGCGGAATTAGAATTAATTTCTTTACATAACATATCATAGAATTTATTGTAATAACTTCTAATCATAAATATGAAATTTAAACTTATGCTAAGTAACATGATAAAATCTTTTAAATAGATTACCATTCTAATTATAAATATGAATTTCATAATTTATTTCTTTGTCACATTTGAAAATTAGATCAAATATTAAAATAAAAAATGTGGATAACATTTACTTATGTTAATTAAGTATATTCTTAATAGATCTACTGAAATAAATTCCTATCCCTCATCCAATCAATCATGTAATATTAAAAAAATGAATTTAATACCGGGTATTGTAAATGTGAAAGGAATATATATATATATAAAATTCTCATTTAGTTTTCTAAAATAAACTAAAACATTATATTTTCCCTTCAAATCCTTTTTATAACAGTAAACAAAAAAATAATATATTTTCCCTTTTAAATATTTAAATAAAATATTATATTTTACTTTCAAATAATTTTCATAAAAATTATATTATATTTACATAAAAATAAATAAAAATATTATATTTACCCTAATTTAAATAAAAGATTATATTACCCTATGATTTAAATAAAAAATATTAAATCTACCCTATAAATTTAAATAAAATATTTAGCCTAAAATTTAAATAAAACATTAAATTCACCCGTGCACATTGAAATCATTAACTAAAATGTAAGGTGGTTCTACTTGGATTGGATGTTTATGCTCTCCAAGCTCCTATTCTCCTCATCACCTCCTTTTCCTCCCTCTATATATTTTTTTATTTTTCCCTCCCTTCACTTATGCGTTTATCTCCCTCCTCTCCCTTTTTTAATCTCATGTCCTCCTCTCATGCATTGATCTGCTAAAAAAATGTCCCCCACATGCATCGATCTGCTCTCAATCCTCTCTTTTTTGTCATGCGTCGATCTATTCTAATTATATAGCTTTATTTTCCTTCATTAAAGGTTTTTAACAACCCCTTATGTGGCCAACATGGTAGTTTATTCCAAGATATTTGCATGAATTAAGGTGGGTGGAGGTGGAGTGAGTTATTTAGAACTGAGATTTGTTAAATCCAAACTGAGAGAAAGACATTTTATAACTGTAAGTCCATGATTGTTTTTCTCTATGTTATGTTATGTTAGATTAGTCTTATCTTAATATTTGATAGGTTTTAAATTAAATGTAATTAACTAATAACCTAAAATTATTTATAATTTAAAATGAATTAATAATCTTAAAAAAATATTTATGAAAATATAATTAATTAAAAAGAATTGAACTCTTAAATTATTTATGAAATATAGTTTATTTTGAAAGTTCTAAAATTAAAATAATAAAAGAAAAGAAAAGTTCTCTTTTATAAGAAAAAACTTTTTGACAATTTCCAATAGTATCTAATTGAATAAATTTTTTTGTCTAATATTAAATTCATTCATTAATAATATTTTGAAAAGAGAGTAACGGAAAGGACTAAACATTCATCTCGTTAAATTTTCCTTGTTCACAATTATAAACATTACATATATGCATTTCTATGAAAGCAAATAACTTTAACTAAATCATACCTTACTTTCATGATTTCCCATCGATGCCCTGATAAACCTTTAAAATCAACATAAAAGTTAAGTTTTCTTGATAATCAATTTATTCTAACTAAATTAGGTCCAAAACAACTTAAAGTATGAGTAATATTCCAAAGTACACGAAGAGAGGTCATGATATCTTCATCCCTTTAAATTGTGCATTGTCCCAATGCACTACAAAAGTTTGATTAAGTTCATAAATTTGAAATAAAAATGGAAACATGTTTTTAATTTCTTTGATGTCCTCCCAAGTTACACTTCCTTCACCATATTGATCCCACTGTACCTTACACTGATCAACATCTTTGTTGTGTAAGTGGTACCGATGGCTCTCCAACACTCTGTATGGTTATATTGTTATTCTGTCGAGTTCTTGGACCTACAAGGCATTCTAATTTAAAATGTGTTTATTATCAGGCACATATTTCTTAAGAAGTGACACATGGAGGACATCATTAATGTGATTCAGATACAAGGTAAGGCCAACCAATAAGTTACTAGGTTGATTCTCTTTAGGATCTCAAAAGGTCCAACAAATCGAGGAGCTAAATTTGCCTTCTTCCCAAAGGTTATGGAACGTTTGTGTAGTCTGAACCTTACAAAACACCTTGTCACCAATCAGGAATTCTCTCTGATCTCTCTTCCTATCTAAATAGCTCTTTTGTCTATCTGATTCTTCCATTAACCTCTACCTTATAACTTTCACCTGCTCCTCCATGTTTTTCAAAATTTTAGGACTGATTACTATTATGTCCTAAAGGTTATACCAAATCAGTGGCATTTGATAGATTCTCCCATATAGAGCTTCAAATGGAGCCATACCTAAATATGTTTGAAATGAGTTATTATAGGAAAATTCTACCAATGGAAGATAAGTTTCCCATTTGGTTTGTGGATCCATACAGTACATCCTTAGGAGGTTTCTACAACCTAATTTGTCCTTTCTATTTGCCCATCCGTCTCAGGGTGAAATGCATAGCTAAAGTTTAATTATATACCTAAAGCTAACTATAGGTTCAACCAAAACCTTGAAGTAAACATAGAATCTCTATCTAATATGATATTTTATAGAACTCTATGCAATCTAATAACTTCATAAATTTGCTAGCTAAGGTTGGTGCATCATCAGTCAAGTTCCCAAGTATGAGATGCACTACCTTAGTAAGTTTGTTGATTACCACCATAATAACATCATGCATGTAGGGTGTCATAGTTAATCCTTGTTTGAAATCTATACTAACAACTTGCCATTTATATTATGGAATGCCATGCAGATATAAAAGTGCTACAAGATGATGGTGTTCTACTTTAACCCTCTAAAATTCTAAGCATCGTGATACATATAATACTATATCTCTTTTCATCCCTTGCCAAACATATAGTTTCTTAATATCATCATATAGTTTGTTTACCCCTAGATGACCTAAGTAGGGTGTCATGAGCTTTAGTCAAAATTATCTTCCTTAAGTCTTCTACATCTGGAACATAGATCCTATTTTTATATCAAAGCAATCCCTCATCATCCAAGGTATATCCTTCAGTTCTTGGGTATTTTGAATTTCCTTCTATCATTATTATAACTTGATTATACCAAAGATCTTGCTTTTGTCCTTCCAATATTCACCCCTTTAGATTAAATCTAAGCATTTTTATATTCATCATGTGTCTTCTCATACTCAAAGCATTAACAACCTTGTTCTCTTTTCCCTTGATATACTCAATTTCAAAATCATACTCACTTAATTACTCTAATCATCATCTTTGCCTAGCATTCATGTTGGGTTGAGTGAATATGTATTTTAGCTCTTGATGGTCATTTTTTAATTCAAAAGGTTTCCCAATAAGGAAATGGCTCCACTTCTATAAGGTGTGAACAATTATCACCAATTCTAAATTATGAGGGGCATAATTTCCTTTTTGCCTTTTCAATTTCCTACACTTATATGCAATTACACCATCATTCTGAATGATTACTCCTCCCAATCCTTTGATGGATGTATTTGTTACAAGCATGAAATATCCATTCAAATTGGGTACCTTCAAGATGAGTGCTATAATTAATTTTTCTTTCAAAATATGGAAATCTTTATCACACTACTCTGTCCATATAAACTTCTTGTCTTTCCTTTGCAATGTCATAATCAGGTTGGTGATCCTAGAAAAACCTTCAACAAAACTCCTATAATATCCTGCTAACCCCATGAAACTCCTTACTTATGATACATTCTTGGGAATTGGCCATTCCATTATTTCCTTTATCTTGTCTCGATCTACTACAATTCCTTATTTGGATTTGATGTGGCCTAGATTGTGAATTTCCTTCTTAAAGAACACACATTTGGATAACGTACCATATAGTTTAAGTTATCTCAACCTCTAAAGAACTTATTTAAGATGTGTTAGGTTTTCCTCCTCATTTTTATATTATATCAAAATGTCATCTATGAACACCAAGATGAACTTATCTAGGTAATTATGGAACACACTGTTCATTATATTCATAAATGTTGAAGGACAATTTGTTACCCTAAATGGTACTACCGTAAACTCGTAGTGTCTATATCTGGTCCTGAAAGTAGTTTTTAGAATATCTTCCTCCTTAATTCTTAGTTAATGATATCCTAATCAAAGGTCTATCTTTAAGAAAATTGTTGCTCATTTCATTTACTCAAAAGGGTCTTCTATTCAAGGTAAGGGATATCTATTTTTAATTGTGACCTTATTCAACATTCTATAATCAATGGATAATCTTAGAGTTCCATCTTTATTATATATATATATATATATATATATATATATATATATATATATATATATATATATATATATATATTGGTGCTTCCCAAGGAGACACACTTGGTCTAATCAGTCATTTACTCAAGAGTTCCTCTAGCTGAATTTTATGTTCTATCAACTTAGTGGTGTTCATTCTGTAGGGTGCCTTAGAAACTGGCTCGACTCTACATACAATATCAATTGAGAAATCAGATTTGCTCTTAGGGGACATTGAGACACTTCCTTGACTATCTTATCCCCATACTAGACCATCCATGATACATTCATGTGATTAGATGGTATCTATGATAATTGAAATGGGTTAACCCAATAATTTACCTGTAGCTTCAACTGTCACATTATGGTATCTATTTTGGTAATTCCTTACTATAGCATTCATCTTTCGTTGTGGTTACTTCTAAGGTTGATTATCCCTTATCTACCCATGCATTCTTGGATATTCTCAGGCAAAGTGATTTCCTCTAGAAGCAAAACATCCTCTTGATAGGCCTTTTAGTAGTGGGTTCCTCAGGGCATCCCTAGAAATCAATGGAGGATACATTGGGTGATTACAATTCCTTTGATTATTCATGTTATTATTTTCACTATGTCTTTGTTCCTTTTTAAAATATTTCTTTGATTTTGATTTGGTGTGGGTGCTCTACTTGTTGGATTTGCTCTTGAGTTTTTATCCACAATTTTCTCTCCCCTAAAATCTAGTTTCCTTTTGAAGGCTTTATTTCTGTCATTGTTAAAGTTTTGTCTTGTTGCAGCTAGGGCCTATAATTTCCATTCCTATTTGAGAGATTTTTCTAGCACTTCATTCATGTTCTCAAGGCTGTGATATCTTCTTTTGATCCTATGTTTGCATTCATTCCTAGGATGAACTTTCTAGTCTGGCCTCTTTCGTCCGTTTAGTACATGGGCACATACTTAAGTAATTTGGTGAATCTATCCCAATACTATTACACTAACATGCCTCCCTACCTTAGGTTATGACATTTAGTAGTCTCCTCATCAAAGAATAACTGGGGTAACCATCTCTTCCTTAAATGGTGCTCAAACTGATCCTAGGTCAAATTTTCCTTGGTTATTACATTTAGTTCCATCATGTTGGTCCACCAGCTAGCTACCTCTCCTACCATTTAGTATGATCCCCACAACACCTTAGTTGCATCATTGTAGTTTCTCAAGTTAAATTAATTATCCATCTCATTTATCCAATTCTCAACTCCTTCACCTAATTATTTCCCATCAAATTTAGGGGGTAAAATCTTCTTCAAATCTTTGCTTAGATCAGAAAATGAAACTTCAATTCTAGGAGCTAAAACCTCCATTTCATTGACTGGTGGTGGATTTTCTTTAGGAAGGTTATCAAGGTTAGGTTCCAATATGTTTTGTAAATTTTCTTACCTTGACGTAAGATCGTGAATCACCTACTCAAGTGATTCTATTTTATCTCATTTCTCGGTCAACAAATTGATGAGGGCATCTATCCCCATCTCTCTATTTTTTAGAACCTATTACTCAACATTTTTATTGTTGGGTTCTTTTCCCTTTGATTCCTATTTGATTGTCTAGGTCTTTCCATTTGGTTTCCTGATATAAATAACATAATACCTTAAGTTTTTATTCAAGAAAATTGATAGCATAATTAATTTTTTTGGATAACTCTAATTTTCTCATACATTATATTATTGATCACATTCACACATAGGATTGACAAAAAAAGTAAGAATTTGATAATATCATTCATCTTATTATTACATAGATTTATTATCTTTATAGAGAATAATATTTATGACTACAACATGTAGACGTCTATATAACATTGATTCAAAAATTATTATAAACATAATCTTCTTCATCCAATTTGATTTCTTCAGGAACTTTATCTTCTGAGTGAACCACATTTGGTGGCATCAGTTATATTACTTACATACTTTAGGGATTATGTAGGGTGTGTAATAACCCATTCCAAATGGAAAATATCTTACTATTAAGGGCTTATTAAATATTTTTGACTATAGGTTCCATCATAGCTAGTTTTGTTTTAACTGGCTCCACTTTCAAAGATTTTAGTTTACTCTAGATTGCAGCTATTGGATCCAAGTCAAAAATGTAAATGGGTTATTTAAAAGTAGAGGGAAATTTTATTTTCCCCTTATTCTTTGTTCCCTTTCCTTTCCTTGAAGTTTTCCATGAGCCATGTCTTAAAAACTAGTTTTAACCAAATTAGTTGTCTCATGATTTTTGTAAGTTTTCTCAACAAGTTAACATCAATAATTAATCTTTTACTAAGTGTAGGTCATAGTAGGCTTAAGGCCTAGATTTCAAACCCCTAATTTGATATCAAAATGTAGTGACCACATTTATCTTAGATCCTAAAACACAATTTTTTTTATTTAATTGATGTTTGTATGTGAATATAACTCGGTATACTTTATCATATTAGATATCCTTAACCAACTGAGAAAGCATCTACCCATATGGGTTAGGCATCTAATACCATTTTCCAAATGGGTAAGCATCTAACCATATGGGTTAGGCATCTAATATCCTTTACCAAATGGGCAAGAATCTAACCATATAGGTTAGGCATCTACATATGAAAAGGTTATGCTCTAGCCAGAGACTTCACTCATCAGGA
>JARHVA010005192.1:232500-352500 GCA_037957365.1 Torreya grandis | reverse complement strand
TATGAAAGGGGATTTGAGAAGATAAATAGTTTAGTGGATGTTGCAGAAGGAATGGGATTTGCCTTGCTTATGATTGTTCAGCACTACAAACACATTCTGATCCATAAATGAAATGCACAAGTGTTAAAATTTTGAAAACACCCACTACTATTTACATGGATTTTTTTGAATCTTTTTTTGAATTAAAAAGAATTAAACTTAGCATAATATAAACTAAAAATAAGAGCAATAATTAGAATATCATAGAATAAGAACAAATTCACCAGTCAAGACTTGATAACAAAGTTTGTATTATAAGCCTATGTCTATGGCTCCACTCTAATTGAGGACCACTCTATTAATTATCGCATCAAAATGGCATAACAATCAAATTAGAAGTATTCAAATTCTTCACTAGGGTTTACTCTCTATTGGAGATAATTCTCTTAAGCTAAATTCCAAGCTCAAGGTTCTAATTATCTAAATAATTCTATGCCCTTTTAATAGAAACACAGTCTCAACAACATTAAAAATCAAATATAATATTATGGGATTTTATACATGTTGCCACCCATGGGTCTATTAGTCAGGCCTTTATCTTTTTAAACAATAGGTCACTAGTTCAAGCCATTAGAGTTGGTTTGGTGATTGTAATCACTCCTTTAGTCCCACATTTTGGATGTTGAAATGATTTTGAGATTTTAAAATCTTAGGTCTCCACCTAAATATAATCTAATATCCTTTTTTTTTGGATAAGGTATTTGATTAACTCTATTTACGAGTTATGTTAGGCTTGACCAAACATGGCATTGTCACATGCTAAACTTGATGCTCGACTAATGTTAGATGGTAGTTGGGTTCATCGGTAGCATTGGAAACTTCATCAATTAGCAATGGGTTTGAGATTGGTAACTAACTCGAGTTGGTGACTCAGGGTGGCATGAACTTAAATTTATTTATGAATACATAGATATTAATCCCATATGCACGGGGATATAAATCAAATCGAGATTTATATACACAAATAAACATAATGAATTATGAAGTAAAGGAGGCCAAGGCAGCCCTCCTCACAAAGAATGTGTTGACCCTCACTGAGGGCCCCCAATGAGAAAATAGTAGGGCCCATTTGACCAAACACCATATGTTATCAAAGATGAAGGATGAAAACTAAACCCATTTTTTTATTCCAACTAATTGACACATATCAAAACATCATTAGTCCACTTGGTGGGCTAGAATTATACCACATCAACCTATGTCACCAATTTTTATTACCTATTGATCAAAAAAATAAGTGTGTGATATATTATGTATACATACTCAAAATTGACCCATTCAAATTACACCATAAAACTCTCAATGAGCTCTACACTATGCCATCTATCAAACTAAATTTTGAAGACTTTATTTTAGAATGGTTCATGGATCCTCCTAGATCAATCCTCCCCACTAGGATCTTTTGAACCTAGAAAAGTTGAATTTTAATTGGCAATGAGGTGAGGGTATTTCTCCCTCATCTTTCCATATTTCATCCATTTGGCCTTGTTTGGGTGCATCCTTGTAAGACCAACATGAAGATACTCAACATCTCCCCTTCGTGAGGTTTGAACCTTCCTATCAAGAATTATATCTTCTTGCACTTCTATTAGATACTTAGGATCAAAACTGTTAATATAAGGAATGGATACATTTTCATGATGATCTACAATCATTGGAGGCTCATATAATTTTAGATTTTTAACATTGAAAATTGAATAAATATGCATGTAAGATGGTAAATCTAATTGGAAATAATTTATACCAATTTTGTTAGTAATCTAGAAAGGAACATACTAGATTGGTTTCAAATTTTTACCTTCACCTATCAATATTTATTTCTTGATGTGAAGCCATAACATATTAACTTTAGAAAATTATTCATCAACCTGATGTTTCTCATGACTTATTTTATACTTTGCTTGGCTTTTCTCCAACTAATCACGGATAGTCTAGTGTACTAGCTATATCTTTTCAATGAAATTTTTGGATTTAATAGCATCATTATGTTTAACTACAGCTAAATCCTATCAATTAAAAAAATCTAGAGGAGATTTAGGCAAGTATCCATAACAAACTTCAAATGAATATTTCATAATATAAGAATGAAGTGCGTAGTTATAAACATGTTGTATGTAACACAAATGTTCATCCCATAAATTAGAATGTTTAATAAAATAAACCCTAAGAAAATGTATCATGATGTGTTTCATAACCTCTATTTTTCCATCGGTTAGTGGATGAAATGCAGTGCTCTTTTTTAATTTAGTGTCCATTAATTTCTATAAAGTTGACAAAAATTCCCAATAAACTGAGAATCCTGAGTAGAAATAATAGAAGTGGGAAACCCGAAATCAACCCATAATTGTTTAAATAACAAGTGTGTATTACCTTCCCCAATAATTTTTATAGGGAAAGGGATCAAAACACACATCTTGCTAAATTTATCCACTACCACATACAAATAGTCATGTTTTCATTGTGACATAGGCAAGCCACCTAAAAATTCCATGGAAATACTTTCCCATGGGTGGGTAGGAATAGGTAAAGGAGTGTAAAGTCCTATTTTCCTATTAATAGGCTTGTTTTTGGCACATAGATCACACCCCTTTATGTATTTGGTAACATGATCCTACATATAGGGCTAGTAACAATATATTTTCAAATGTGCAATGATTTTACCAACTCCAAAATGACCAAAAATAAGAGAAGCATGAGCTTCCCTAATCATGTGCACCTTCTAATTTTGAGGAATAAATTTTTTATCCAAATGATACAAAATACCATTATTCACATGATATTCCAATTCTTATTACTATTTACCACTCATCAAGTCTTCATACACATCCTTAAAATCAAGATCATCAACATATTATTCTTTATAACTTTCATGAGAAAAAGAACCATGCTCTAAAAGAATAGATGAAACCACCATAAGAGTCCTAGAAAGCATGTCAACAAACTTATTCTATATACCTTTTTTTATATCTGATCACAAGATGAAATTCCTATAAGAAACCCATCCAATAGAATTGTCAAGACTGTTGTAGCTTGGTTTGTGATTGGAGATACTATAAGCGATGTTGATCTATATGAATTATAATTTTCTTTCCCATCAAGTAATGTTTCCATTTTTTAACACTTTGAACCAATGCATTTAATTATTTATCATAAGTTGGATAATTCCTTACCACACTTGTGAAGATCTTAGAATGATAACAGACAGGCTTCTTTCCCTACATTAAATGGCTCTCATATCATAATAACTTGCATATGTTTCAATCTCAAATGGTTATTGTAAGTAAATAAGTGTTAAGATAGGAGTAGTACTTATATTTTATTTCAAAGTTTTTAAGGCCTTCTGATGCTTGCCTCCCCACTGAAAGACTTATTTCACACTAGTCAAAGAAAGCAAAGGTGATGTAATATATGAGAAATGACCAATAAACTTTCTCCAAAACTATACTGCACTAAGAAATCTTCTAACCTCAGTTACATTATTGGGTTTTGGCCATTTAGTAATGAATACCACCTTTGTAGGATCAATTTTCAATTTAACATGTCCTATAATGTACCCCAAGTAAATCAAAGATATTTTGCCAAACTCACATTTTGACATTTTCAAATAAAGTTTTTCCTTTCTTAATGCATCCATGACTTTTTTAATATGGATCACGTGATCTTCCCAAGATTTATTGATGATCAATAAATCATCTAAGTATATTATAATCAAATCATCAAGGAATTGCCTGAAAACATCATTCATCAAAAGCATGAATGTAGCTGGTACATTGCACAATCCAAAAAGCATGATAAACAATTAGAACAATCCCTATTTTGTTTTGAAAGTATTTTTCCAAAAATCACCTTCATTAATTATAACTTGGTGATAACCACTTCTTAAATCTAACTTAGTGAAATAAATAACATCTTTCAATTGATCTAATAAATCATGAATACGAGGAAGAGGGTAATGATTCTTAATAGTAATTTTGTTTAACGTACAAAAATAAACACATATTCACCATGTGCCATATTTATTTGGCACCAAAATGATAGGTGAACCAATAGTAGATGAATTTGGATGAATAGCACCTCTTTCCAAAAGTTCCATTAACTAATTTTTGATTTCCTTATTTTCAACCATTGATAACCTGTATATGCCAATGTTAGGGAGAGGAGAATCGTGTAATAACTAAATTTCATGTTGAACTCCCCTTTTATGGGACAACCCCTTGGGATCCTAAAACACATCATCATAACTAGAAATGATTTTAACTAATTCATTCTTATGCCTAGGATCATAATTTTCTAACTCTTGATAGTATTCTTTTTATTTAGACTTAATTAGGATGAGACAAAAAGTCTTGCTTGAATTAACTAGTCTTTTCATTTATCCTACTAAAACCAAAGAAAGACGTGTCTTAATTTGATGTGTTTTGACTATATATGCAATGCCATCCTTTACAAACAAGTAATTATTTTCCTCCATATTGAAGATTACTTTTCTATCATAATGATAAGGACTTACCAACACAATCCAACATATGTCTAAAGGAACAACATCCAAATCCTTTATTTAAATCAAATTTTTTCTTCTGTTAGATTATTATTAGAGAGAACATAATCTGTCAAAGTTAGTTATTTATGAAAATGATAAGAAATTTATCTAGTACTAGTTGATATACAAAGAGTGTGATGAATTTATATATAAGCTTAGAGCATGTGAGAAATAACATGTTTGAGAATATACCATAATTAGATGCAATTTCTATGAAGGTATGCATCTAATATAAAATATGCTCTTTATTATCATATGTTCATCAATGTTTTTATAAAGAATTACTAATGAAAAGTGTTATTGATGTAATTTTTATAAAGGTATGCATATAACATATATTATGTCATTTATTATCATATTTTATTCAATAATTTTGTCAAAAAATATTAATAAAAAATATTATTGTAGTGATTTTTACATGATTGGGATGATGAGAATTATGCGACAATAATGAAAAATTGTTATGAAGCCATATCAAAGAATGGAAAACTTTTAATCATAAATGTTTTTACTATTGATGATGTACAAAATGAAAATGAAGAGAATATATGTTCAAAGTGCATTGGTGGAAAGGATAAAACAAAAGTAGAATTTAAACAAATTTTCAACAAAACAAGGTTTAGAAACTACACCATCTTCAAATTACCTTTTGTTCAAGATATTATCGAGGTCTTAAAATCTTAAATTTTAGTGGATTTTTATTATATATTTGAATACAAAAATCACACTCAAATAAATTTTAAAATTATTATATAATTAAACTATTTACATCACTTAAATATGTTTGATGATATATATAAAATCTAGATCTCTTATTATGCATAATATTTTAATATTTAAGTTTTGCTTTTAGACTAGTATAATGGAGCTCAATGTTGGTCATGATAGAATCAATGGATAAATGACGTAATAATTTTATATTATTATTGAGTATGATATTTTAAAACCTTAACAATATTCAATGGAACAAGTTACATAAGTTCGAAAAGTTAAATTAAAAAAGTGAGTTGTTAAGGAATTGTGTCTTTTGTTAGCTTGGATTGTTATTATCAACTATAGTACTTATAAGTGATATAGTTTATTTAATAAATTTTCAATATCGCATTTATAATCATTTCATAGGAGAGTTCAACTTAGATTTATGTCTAAAATTGACATTTTGGCAATTTTTAGTGTTGAAAATTATGAATCAGAATTGACTTAAAATTAACATGTTCAAGCACTTTTAAGTTAATGTAAACTATTTAATATCGAACAATAAATTTATGTTATAAAATAAATAATTTTCTAAAAATTAAAATTAATATACAATATATCACCTTTTAAACTCTTTTGCATATCCTATCTTATTTTCTCTAAATCTATATTCATGTATCCATTTATAGATCTTATAATATTTGCACTTAGTGAGGACCTAATTTAGTAAAAAAAATTAAATATTTAATATTTAATCATGAAATAATAATAAATAATCTCAAATATATTCATTTTCATTCAAATATATCATCATTTATCTTATAATAAATTAAAAATATTAATCATTAAAAATTCACACATATACCATTTCCACACAAAATTACATTAATGTAAAAATCTAATAAAAGATAATCAAATATTAATTTAAATAATTTTATTTAAATAATGAAGTGTAATCACATAAAAGGAAAAATGGTGCTAAACTTTCCATATTCTCCTTCAATTGTAGTGGCCCATCGATCCAATATTGTTAACTATATTTATGAATCAGTGAACTGTATTGACTCTTTGGGTCAATAAAATGTCAAAATATTTAAATATAAATTTCATGTAAAATAAATGAATAATAAAAAAATTATATTTTCAAAAATTTAAATATATGATAATTAAACTATATTAATTTATTTCTAATTAATAATTAAATTATATCAAGGGGTACAACCATGTAAGTTTATTTTTAAAAATTAAAAGATAAATCCCTTATCTTAGTCAAACATTTTTTTTTAATATTTTTAAAATCATTTAAAATATCTACATGTGTACTTATTTTTCTAAAAAATAAGAAAAATAATATCCTTAGGAACATTACACAAAAAAGAGAGTGAATAAAATGTTCAATCTAATCCATGGAATCAAATAACATTAAAATATCTATTTATTAATACCATTTTTATAATATATATACTCACAAAAATGGTTGTAACAATATTGTCATGAAGAACAACAGTGGTATAATAAAATTGGCTAGTAAGATGTTGTTATTGATGTCAAAGGGTTTGTTATTCAATAAAGAATATGGTCACTGATGTCAAGGAATTTCTGTTGATAAGAGTCTATAATTTCTACAAAGTCCATAGCTACTGGACGAGTCTATAACTCATCATGAAATTTGTTTTAGGTGAATTATACAATTAGCAAAGAGATTTGTTATCTATATTTTACATCATATGGAGTCACATAAATAGGCTACCAAATTTGTTCATACTAAAGACCATCGAATAAGTTGTTTTGTGTGAAGGAAGGTGATCTAAAAGTTATGGAGAATAGATTTTATGTTTGGAGCTACTAGATGAAAAGATATGGACTGTATTACACATGCTACAAATTACATTTGGATTTCTATGGATTGCATCAGAGGTGCTACAAACTACATCAAGACTACTACAAAATTCGTTAGAACCACTATAGACTTGTTTGGAAAATATTTCTAAATGTATTCTAAAAATTGCTTGGTTTATGCCAGCCTCGTTTCACTCAGTCCAATCTATGTGAGTGATATTTTATATAAGCTAATGTGAATTATGTTTTCAAAATTAAATAAATCATTACCTAGTAGACTATAGAGTTTTGTTTGGATGAATTTTAATAAGTTGTCGATCACTATCTTGTATATCATAAATATCAAATTATATTTTTAAAGTGAAAAATGAAAAGAGGATTATATATATGACATCACTAAGGAGTAAAGCATAGGTTCGTTGAGGAATAGATGGCCACAATGGTATGAGTATGAAACCATCGAATGACTCATAGGAAGATTAATCCTAGAGTATATATAATATGATAAAAGAGATGAGTAGTGAAGGTAGAGAGGATAGATTATTTGAAAATAAATATTAGAGAAAGAGAGCCTAATGTTTCTATTTGATTGATAAGCAAAAAAATAATCAAATAAATCTAAGATTGATAAGAATTGAAAGTAGAATTGTACTATCATTTGGTGATAGAAGCAACTAAGAAAGGTGAATGATATGAAGCAGCTAAATTGGTAATTGGCAAAGGGGGTTAAATCCTCTTGTAGATTGGTGCCTACAAATCAAGTGTTATGTGTTTCCTAGCAAGTTGGTGCTTGTTGAATCTTTTTGTCAAGTTTATGCTTGACTATTTGGGGTTGGTGCCTCAAGATGAGTTGGTGCTTAGCAATATTTGTGACTGATTGTATACCCATTTTTGAACATGTAGTCTAGGCAATGATCAATGTAGGTTTTCTTACCTTTAAGGGTTTCCCACCTATATCATGTGTTATGCCTTTATGTTTTTTTTTTTTTTTTGGTTTGATTGCTCTATGGATTTTTCATTGATTCTTCACTAATGAGATAAATAATTTAAATATAGATGTAATATCTCATTATTCAACTCCCACTCTCAGTGGTTGTGATTTTAATAATTGGTATCAGAATAAGTCCTTCAAGGTCAAGCTTGATAACTAAAATGTATATCCTAAGAAGCAAAATATATAGTCATCAAGTACAAGAAGGATTTTCATCAAATAAAGCCTCTTTGTTTAATAGAACTAGCTATGCCTTTTGGAGAATTTGGATGAAGACATATTTGATGGATTTCAGGTTTGACATTTGGTAGTCAGTTGTAGATGGGTATATTATCCCTCAAACTCCTCCAATTGATGTTGCAAGAAATCAAGATGAAGTAGTCAACATAATTAGAGGTCTTTGAGACAAGGTTAATGAGTTAACTATTATTCAAAAGGTTCTAAGATCCTTGACCCTAAGATTTGACTCAAAGGTGTCAAAAGTTGAAGAATTAAAATATTTAAACAAACTAAAAATGGATGAGCTTCATGGAATACTTACTTCCTATGAGATGAGGATTGACGATGGAAGATCTTTTAAAAAGGAAACAACCTTCAAGGTTGTAATAAAAACACAAATAAAAAAATTTAAAATTGACAATGACACAGATGTTGATGAAGAAAAAAACAAAGCCTTATTTGTGAGGAAACTAAGAAAAGGTTTTGGTGGGTACAAAGGCAAGCTACCATTCAAATGTTTAAATTATGTGAGGATTGGTCAATTTGCTTCCAAATGTTCTCAAAAATAAAAACATGATCATGATGAATAACATGGTGATGAGAATAAGAAGTCTAACAAGTATGACAAGAGAAAGAAAAATTTCAAGCAGGGTGACTATAAGAAAAAATTATTTAATAAAAAAAGAGTCTATATTCTAAAGAAGTTAACAGTTCTTCTGAAGTCAGTGATAAATATGTCTTAGATAGTGATGACTATAGTTTAGACCATATAAGTGATAAAACATTGTTCATGGCCATTAAAGTTGAAGAAGGGAATATTTTAAAAGAACAAGTCATCATGGATGATGAAGAAGTGGATGAATAAGAAGCTGAGGTTGATCTTAAGGTAGAATGTATCATTGCTTTGGATGAATTAAAGATTCAAAGAAAGAATAACTAAAATTTGAAGTCTCTAGTCAAAAGTCATGAAGAACAAATATGTATCTTGGAAACTAAGATAACTAAGAGTGACAAGGAAGTTGAGGAGGGCATCAACAATGTCAAGACTAAGTTAGAAGAAGAAAATTAAATTTTGAAGTCCAAGGAAGGAGAGTGAAACAAGTAAAAATTTTAGATAGGGTCATTGAATTTAGATTTGGAATAGTTCAAAGTCAAATTAAAAAATTGTCAAAAGTTTGAAAAGAGAAACGGAATTCTTGATGACATATTGAATATTCAAAGGTCACCTCTCATCAAAACATGCCTTGGATACATGGATGACCAGAAGAGTATCAAGGAAGAGTAGAATATCAGTAAGCCAAAAACACATGTTGATGTTCTTAAGAAATTGGAGATTGTGAATGACAATTAGAAGTTAGGATAGGTCAAGAAGATTATGGCTCCTCTAATAGATAACAAAAGTGTCAATATGACTTTCAAAAAAAAATAGAGATCATTTACTATCATGCACCTAAATATAATAAGGTACATAAATTCCTTCTATGGATACTATTTTTCTTGTAATCAGTTTGGACATAGAGTTATAGATTGTAGATCAAATGGTAGAAACAATCATGCATGGATAAATGATATGAATAGTCATGGATTTCCAAAAAGATTCTCAAATTCATTTTTCCAAGGGTCAAATATGAATAGAAATAGTTTTATTTTTTATAACTATAATAAGGTTGGACATATTACAAAAATCTATAGTTTGGGTTATGCAAAACCCCCTAGTAAAAACATGAAGGTGTATATTTAGATTGATAAAAAGTCAGAACCTTTAAAAATACTAACAAATGAGAAAGAAAATGATGGTCCAAAGGAAGAAGAATCCTTGTTGGAAAAAAATAATTTTCACATTCAAGATGAGAATCTAAAATGGTACATTGACAGTGGTTGTTCAAGTTATATGACAGCTGATAAGAATAAATTCATATATTTGAATAAGAGTGCTGAAGGTAAAGTCATGTTTTGGGACAATACAATAACTAATATTATTGTTAAGGGATTTCTAAGTCTTAAAAATGGGAAAACTAAAACTGAGAATGTGTTATATGTAAAAGGATTGAAGCATAATTTGTTATGTGTTAGTCAAATTGAAATCAAGGACATACTCTTACTTTTCATGCTAAAGGATGTAAAATAAGAAAAATAAGTTCAGGAAGATTAGTAGCAGATGTTCATAAGACTGTAAATAATTTATATGTTTAGAATGAGATCACGAAGGATAGGTATTTTATGAGTCAAGTAGGTGAGAGATGGATTTGATACATAAAAATGGGACATCTAAACTTTGACAACTTAATAAAGATAAGTACTAATAAATCAGGTAGGAACATACATAAGATCACTAAGCCTGCAAACACCCTATGTAAAGCATGCTAACATGGAAAACAAACAAGAACAAGGTTCAATACAAAATAATATTCAACTAAAAAACATTTGGAGTTGATTCATATATATCTATGTGGTCCAACTAGAATTCAATGTATTCAAGGTGAAAGTTAATTAATGCTTCTTATTGATGATTACACTACAATAACTTTGTTTGCTTTATTGAAGGAGAAATATGAGGCTCTAGATAAGTTCTAGACATTCAAGGTTCTAGTTGAGAATGAGGACTTATAAAACAAGTGTCTAAGATCTGATAGAGGAGGAGAATTATAATCAAATGAGTTTGATGAATTTTGTAAAGAACATGGAATCAAGAGATAGTTTTTGGTTGCAAGGACATCACAATAGAAAGGTGTGATGGAAAGGAAGAACATGATTGTCAAACAATGGTTAGGACAATGTTAAATGAGTCCAAATTATCTGATAGATTTGGGAGAGAGGATGTAAACACAACAATATACATTTTAAACAAATGTCAAATCAAAATAAATAATATTAAGACCCCCTATGAACTATGGAAAGGTAGACCAGCTTCAATGGAATAGACCACAAAAGATTGTGGAGACTACACATGTATTGTGGATGAAACTAGACCTAAGAAGGTTATTACACAACCAAGAGTTCATGCAAAGGATCTTGACCTCAAGGATTAAGAAAATCCATCATAAGAATAATAAGTAGTATAATAAAGTCAAGAAGAAGAAGAAGAATGAGAAGATACAAGGGTACCTTATAGACTCATTCAGAAAGCTCATGCAAAAAGACAAATCATTAGTGAGTAAAAGACAACCATCAATTTCCTTGTCCACAGCTAAAGTTGAGTACATAGCAACAATATCATGTTTCACACAAGTTTTATGGATGAAATATACCTTTAGTGACTTTAAGATTAAGAATGATAGTCCAATTTCTATATCTTGTGAAAATACCAGTGTCATTAACATCTCTAAGAATCTGTTCATGCATTCTAGGCATAATTATATTCCAATCAAGTATCATTTTCTAATGGAGTAGGTAGATAATCAGATTGTCAAACTAAAGAATGTAACCACAAAATAAAAAGTTACAAACATTTTTACAAAAACTATTATAAGAGAAACATTTGAGTTGTTAAGTTAAGAATTGGGAGCAACTCCTTCTTCTATTAGCCACTAAGAAATGTATGGACTGAGGGGGAGCTAACCTTTGGGTATATTTTAGCTCTAAAGATCAAGAGTCAAATGATAATCAAAAAATGTTCAAGTGGAAGTGAGTAATATCTTGTAGTTTTTTAAGAAGTTTATTAAATTATCATCAAGGAAATGAACATGGATATTATCAATTTTGAAAAAACAACACTTTATTTTGGATAAAATATATTATAGGTTGTGTCAACCTTTTCCATTGAGGTTAAAGGGGGAGAATTAACAAGATGACTATCTTTAAGAAGAAATAGTGTAGCAATGGAGATATATGTATAAGGGAGAGAAATAGAATGTTGTGTAACTATTATCTAGTTGCATTTGCTGAAGAAATGATAGGGGAAAGAGTAAACTGAGGACAAGTTGTAGTGTAAAGATATGCTCATTGAATGATAAAATCTACTTAGGTCATCATCTTGTAAAGGTTTGCCATAAATGACAAAAGGGGGGTTTGCTGAAATGTTATCATTGATGTCAAAGGATTTGTTATTTAGTAAATACTGTGGTCAATGATGTCAAGGAATATTTGTTCATAAGAGTCCATAGTTACTGAATGAGTTTGTGACAGGCCATGAAAGTTTTCTTTTGTGAAGTGTACAATTAGCCAAGAGACTTTTTATCTATATTTTACATCATATAGAGTCAAAAATAGACTTTAGAGTTAATTTAGACTAAAGACCATTAAATAAGTTGTTCAGTGTGAAGGAAGGTGATATAAGGATTATGGAGAATAAGATCATGTCTACAGCTACTAAGTGAGTAGCTACGGACTATATCAGGCATGTTATGGATTGCTTTAGGTTTACTATGGACAACATCAAGTTTCTTAAGGACTGCATCTGATATGCTACAAACTGTATCAGTAGTACTATAAACTTCAACGTAACCACTACAAACTTATTTTCAAATTATTTCTAAATGTATTCTAATGATTGGTTGGTCTATTACATCCTTGTTTCACTCAAGCCAACCTATGTGAGTGAGGTTTTATATAAGTTAATGTGAATTATGTTTTCAAAAGATAATATGTCATTACATAGCTGACTATAGAGTTTTGTTTGGCTAACTTTGAAGAAGTTGTTGATCACCGTATTCTATATAAGGAAGATCAAATTATATTTTTAAAGTGAGAAATAAAAAGAGGATTATATTTATAATATTAATAAGGAGTAGATCAGAGGTCCATTCAGGAATGTATGGCAAAAGAGGCAGGAGTATGAAATCATCAAATGATTTATAGGAATATTAACCCTAGTGTATACAAAATCTACTACAAGAGCTGAGTAGAGAAGGTAGAGAGGATAGGGTCTATGAACATAAAGAGTAAATAGAGCCTAATGTGTCTATTTGATTGATAAGCAAAAAAACAACATAATAAATATGAGATTGATAAGGAGAGAAATCATAATTGTACCATCATTTATTGATAGAAGCAATGATGAAAGGTGGATGATATGAAGTATATGAGTTGGTGCTTGACAAAAGGGGTTGAATCCTGTTATAAATTGGTGGTTGTAAATCAAGGATTTGGTGCTTCCTATCAAGTTGGTTCTTGTTGAATCTTTTTTTCAACTTGGCGCTTGACTATTTGGGGTTGGTGCCTCAAGCTGAGTTGGTGCTCAACAATTTTTTTGACTCATTGCATATCTATTTTAAGACATGTAGTCCATGCAGTGATCAATGTAGGTTTTCTTCCCTTTAACATTTTCCCACCTATATCATATTTTACATATTTATGTTCTTTATTTTGATTTAATTTATCTATGGATTTTGTATTGATGATTGACTAATGAACTAAAGAATTTGAATAAAGTTTTAAGATTTCACTCATTCACACCCCCCCCCCCACAAAATCACTATGCTTCTAACACTTGAGTTTAAATAAAAATATATATCCTAATCATAATTGAATCAATTATCATGTGGAACATAGCTAATCCTATTATCTTCCAGATACATTTATATCAATTTTCCTTATCATTAAATAACAATGATTGTAAATTAACTCAGTTCATATGATATAACTCATTTCCTCTATGAAAAGTATATAATGTCAACAAATGTACTCTACATCAATATCATTTTCTATGTTAGACAAATGCAATACATCACTACATGACTAACATACTAAATCATTGAGGCACATTGTCTCTTCGCCCTAACCTTTAATAAGGGAAGTAGATGAGATAAGTTGTAATGTAAGAAATTTATAGAACCATGTCTATTAAATAGTACATTAAACATCACACATTTAATTGAATACAATAAAAAATTAGAGAACATATAACATGATTACTATTTCATTTCATAGCGAATTATTAAAAAATATTGAGAACCAAATAATAAAATTAACACGAGAAAATTATTAAATATTCAATTGAATAAAATAATAATGAGTTAGTAACCACAAAACCTATACATGTTTATAAAAAATATAACTAATATTTATAATAAAAATATGTACTTACGAATACATATAGTTCCTTATTATTCATCTATGTACAAACATATCATAACTAATTCCTAACCTTCACATTCAATAAAAAATATTAAATACATGTTCAAAAAATAAGGTTTAATAGATTTAATTAGAACAACATCAAATAAAATAAAAATAAACTATCTTTATCATTTAATCTCAAATTAAATCTTAACCCAAGTTTAAATTAAAAAATACCCTGGATGAACATTTCCCACACTCTGCCTAATGATTATTCTATCATGGAATGTAAAGGCAATGAATAGCTTCCCCAGACAAAAAGCTATACAAAAATTGGTGGTTGAGCATTCTCCTGATATCCTTTGTATCCAAGAGACAAAACTTTCTATGGAAGCATGGTTTGCGTGCAAGCCTAGTATATGGTCTTCTAGCCTTAACTAATGTGTGGGCACCATGGGGAGTTTCAGAGGGTTGGCCATGTGCTAGAATCCTGAGAAGATAACACCTCTTCACTGGTTGTCTAGAAATTTGGCCCTATCAATGATTGCTTTTTCTAAGGAATCTGGTGAGACTATTCTTGTGACCACTGTTTATGCCCCTGTGGACCTCCTAGGATAGCTTAAACTCTAGAATCATATTCGGTATATTAGAATTTGCTACCCCTTTTTTCCATGGATAATGAATGGGGACTTTAATGTTGTTCTTAGCTTGGAAGAGAAGAGGGGAGGTCTGGCCCGCCTGGGGCCTTCTTCGGAGACCTTTCGGTAAATATAGACTTACTGCGCCTTTCGAATGTCAAGCCCCTCAACAAAATCTTCACCTGGAGCAACAGAAGGAGTGGTGATGTTGGAATTTCTAAGCACCTGGATAGATTCTTGGTTTCTTGTTTTTGGCAATCCAACTCCACCTCCCTTGCTTCAAAAATTCTGGATTGGAGGGGATCTGATCATTGGCCGATTAAGCTTTCTATTTGCCATATCCCTGGGCCAAAGAAGTCCCCCTTTAAATTCCAGATTATATGGCTTTGGGAGGCCTCTCTTCATGATTTGATGGCACAGTGGTGGGGACAGGGGGGACCCAATTTTGGCAATGCTATGTACTCTCTAGCTAAAAAACTGTAGTATGTTAAGATAAAGCTGAAATATTGGAATTTAAACAAATTCAGCAACCTCCATACTATGAGGAAGAAGGTGCAAGACCACCTGGATGTGGTGACTAGACAGATTAGGGACCTTGGCTTCTCTGAGGAACTCCGTTTGGCAGAAACTCAAGCGGTAAAGGTGTTGGCTGAGTGGGAACTTCGTGAAGAAATCTTCTAGAAGCAGAAGGCTTACATAGATTGGCTTCAGGAGGGGGACAGGAACATGGCATTTTTCCACAAGTCAGTTCAGGCAAGGCATAACAAGAACTTTATTTCCACCCTGGTTTGCCCGGATGGGACATGCCAGACTACCCCTTGTGCTATATCTAAAGAAGTTGTCAGGTTTTATTCTGACCTTTTACCGAAGGCCCACCTCCATCTGAGTTGGTTGAAAATATAGTGATGTCATGCATTCCCTCCGTGGTCACCTCGAGAATGAATGAGGCTCTTTTGTGGCCTATTGGGACGAATGAAGTTGAGGGAGTGGTCTTCAGCATGAAAAGAGGTAAAGCCTCAGGGCCAGATGGCTTCCCAGTTGAATTCTTCCAAGATTTTTGGGATATTATCAACTAGGACCTCCTAAAAGTTGAGCAAGAATCCTTCTTAGCAAATAAATGCTTCGTGCTTTGAATGCTACCTTCCTTGATCTTATTCTGAAGAAAGATCAGGCGAACCAGTTGGAATTTTTTAGACCCATTGCGCTCTGCAATGTGGTTTATAAAATCATCACCAAGCTCATTGCAGAAAGACTCAAAGGATGCCTCCCCATGATTATCTCAGAGGAACAGGGGGTTTTGTTGCTGGTAAACAAATTCTAGATGAGGTGGTTATTGCTTCTGAAGCTATACACTCCATGAGTACCTCTCAGGAATGGGCCATATTTATCAAGCTTGACTTAGCAAAGGCCTATGACCAAGTAAGCTGGAGATTCTTGCAAAAAGTTTGGTTGGCCTTTGGATTCAGTTTGGATTGGATCAAGTGGGTGCTGAGTTGTGTGACAACGCCATCCTACTCGGTCCTTATTAATGGGAAACCCACTAAACTTTTTGGTGCATCTAGAGGCCTTCGACAGGGGGATCTACTCTCTCCTTACTTATTCATCATTTTGGCCGAGGGGCTTGGGCAGTTTATTAAGTTTTAGGTGTCTCAGAATATTGTGCAGGGATGGCAATGGGGGAATGGACTAACGATGTCCCACCTCCAGTTTGTGGATGATACTATCTTGGCAGGGAAAGCGTGCATCAGGGAGGCTGAAGCCTTTAGAGGCACCCTTGACATATATCTGGATGCTACGGTGCAGAGAATCAATGACCACAAATCCTCCATCTATTTCTTTAATACTCCAGAGACCATATAGTGGAAGATTGCTGGGATCTTGAGATTTCAAATTCAAGCTCTCCCAGTGACTTATCTGGGGATTCCTATTGTGGTGGGTAGGCAGCCAAGACTATTTTGGTAGAATGTCCTTGACAGACTCAGGCAGAAAGTCAATCATTGGACACACAGATGGCTCTCTACTGCAGGGCAGGTTACACTCCTGCAATCAGTTATCCAGGCTCTTCCTATCTACCGCTGCATGGTTCAGGTTGCCCCTATGTACTTCCTCAAGGAGTTCGATGCCCTATCTCGTCAATTCCTTTGCAATGGTAATCTACAGAACACCAGATGGAGTCTTATTAACTGGGATACTTTATGCCGACCTAAAAAGGACGGTGGTCTTGGTCTGCGCTCGGATATCCTGGCCAGCCAAGCTCTTGCTGCTAAATTGTATTGGAGGTGGTGTTTTAATCCGTCTCAACTCTGGGCCCGCATCTTGTCCTTCAAATATTTTCCTGGTGTGGAACCTTTTGACATATCCAGGCTGCCTCTGGAGACCAGAGGATCTATGATTTGGCGTACTCTCAAATTGGGAGCACACTTAGTTAAGTGCAGCCTCTTTTGGATTTGCAAAAGTGGAGAGGAATCCCTCTTCTGGGAGGACTCCTGGGATGGATTGCCCCCACTTTTGTCCTCTCATCTGCATTTGCAAGTTCTGTGTGACAATTTTCAAGAAGCTGGCTGGATTACTGTTGCCCATTACAAAGAAGAGTATAATTTAGGCATGACTACTAGTTTTAGATGGAAACATGCTTCTAATTGGCCATCGAATGGTGCTGGGGAGGAGCGATTAGAACTAGCTCTGATTCTTGATTCAAGAGGATGTAGCACCTTATAAGGACATGATGTTCTTGTGTGGGGAGGTGACTCTACTGGGAAATAGTCTCTTTTTGCTGGTTATCAAGCCCTGACTAAGCAATTATTTGGAATTGTGAACTTCTTGTGGGGAAGGAAAATCTGGAACTCTTTTACTTGGCCCAAATGCAATTTCTTTATGTGGACACTCATGTAAAATCGGTGTCTTACCTGGGATAATCTGTGCAAGCGTGGTTTTTAGGGACCGTCCAGATGTGTCTTATGCTGCAGCAATGAAGAGACAAGGTCGCACCTTTTTTTCCAATGCCCCTTTGCTAAGCAAATCTGGCACTTGTGGTAGAGGGCATGGAATCGTCCCTACTGGCACACATCTCTGTCTCTAATTTTTGGAGCCGTATGGATCATTCTCCATCAAAAGCACTGATTTTACAAAATGCCTGGTCGGTTTGACCTGCATTCATCCTCTAGAATATCTGGATTGAATGGAATCGAAGGATCTTCAAGGAAACTCGGTTGGAGCTTAATGCTCTCTGGGAGAAAATTTGGAGGTCGTTGCAGGAGACTCTCCTAGCGAAAGGCAGTCGAGCTGATGGTTTAAGTTTGGAAGATGCTGGTATCTTTTCCAGTATTTCTGGTGCGCCTTCGGACACCCCTTGCAGTGCACCTCCCACTCGCCCTTTGACAAAATCCAGGCAGCAGCTGCGACCTGTCAGTAGACTGGTTCACTGGACTCCCCCTCTGGCTGGAACAATTAAAGTCAATACCGATGGATCCTCAAGGGGAAATCCGGGTGACGCAGGCATTGGAGGGGTGGGGCGTGATAGCTCTGGAGATATCCAATTTATTTTTTCTGTCTACAAAGGCTGCTCTACTAATAATCTCATGGAAGCGATGGTTATCCTGCAGGCAGTGCAACAATGCTTCAAACAGGGCTGGAATAGAATTATCTGTGAATCGGACTCTTAGATAGTGATTAATTTGTTAAATAATCAAAATTTTGATAGTGTTGACTAGAAGTTGGCGGTGGTGGTGCAGCAGACTCTCCATCTATGTACTTCTTTGAATTCTGTAGTTTTCAAGCATATTCCCCGGGAATGGAATGGGGTTGCTGACTGTCTTGCTAAATGGGCCTTTGAGCAGGGGCCCCAATGGAGCGTTTTGGATCATAAATTATTGTCTTCGAAATTCTCTCAAAAACTTGGTCAACTTGTTGACCAGGATAAAGTGTTGTAATCCTTGTTTCTGTTTCTTCTAAATAAAGTTTTTTACCCCTTTTAATTTTTTAAAAAAAAGTTTAAATTAAAAAATAATAATAATCATAGACAAACTTTACAAATTTAATCTCAAATCAAATCTCAACTAATAAAAGTATTCCATAATAAAAACAAGACACCACCCATTACAATGTTGGATTCATAAGATGCTTATGTAAGGCCTTTATAGCCACTCTTATAAATTTCACCCTCCCACTTATTTATGTATCGTATATAACAAAAGAAGGTTAAACCATTTAAAATTTTGATTATTCTACATGTGAATCAAGCATTTTTAAACCTAAAAAAAACATGTAACGAGAAAGCAAACAAATTTAAATAGTAAAACCGTCCAGAATCAACCCGAATCACATCAGTAATGTTCACTCTTTTTTTAATTCAAATTATTGATCATTTTATATGGTTTAATCAAGACATATGTAACAATCATGTTCATTGTTCAAGCCATACAAAGATCGTAGACGGGGTTTAATATAATTTCAATGCTCGTTTAAATTTTTAAGATAGTTTAACAAAAACCTTAATTCATAAGTCATCAAAATTCTATATTGACAAAACATTTCATGATTCAAATTCCAAATATGTTCCTAGTCTTTCAAGTCATCTTGAAGAATATAATATAAGCAGTGAATAGCGTAAATGAAATTCCAGATACAAGTTAATCATTATTTGCATTCGAAATCAATCAATTTAATTTGTACTCATGTATATAGAAATATATCTCGAAGGAAAACATATTCACAATTAGTGATATTTTGGAAATTTTTACTATGAAAATATAAAATATCAGTGTTAATATTTTAAACATGAATTTGATTTGAAATTAGTGTATCTAATTTTTTTGTCCAGTATTTAATTTTAAATATTTATAAATAATAATTATTTTTATTAATATATTTTTTAATAATATAATAGTTTTGATGATGAGAGAAGATTTGATGAAGTATAAAATAATAGGTCCTTCAAAATGTTTATAATCAAATCTATTACACATTTGTCTGTAAAGAAACATAATCATAGTTGCGTTAAGAGTATTTATCACTAAATATTTTCATATGGATTGAATGAGGTGTTATAGTCTTATTAATACAAACAAAACCATTTTATATCTTGTACATATCTTAATATACTTTCATTAAATCTACATTCATGCATTCTATCACACCTAGTTAAGTCTTAATTTGGTAAAAAAATCTCAATATGCAATATTTGATTATGAAATAATAAAAAATGGTCCTCACATATGTTTATTTTTTTAAATATATCTTCATGTATCTGATCACATATAATAAGTGTGATATGTTCTCTTTCTGTCTCAAATAAAAATCTTGACCATAAAAAACCAAACGTTATTTACATATACCCTCTTTCCCAAAATTTAATTTCATATACATATCTAATCACACTTAATTAGAGCCTAGTTTAATTATTTTTATTAAATAAATTTATTCAATCACATAAAAGGATAAATGGTGATAAAACGTTCTTATTTTTCCCCTTATTTTAATGAGCCATTGATTGATCATCGAAAAAGCAATTTTTTTTCTGCATATGATAAATACTGTTGATTAAATTTTAGATCAATTGATTATATTTATTCCTCAAATATTATTCAAAACAATAATTAAAAAAAATCAAATATCAAATTATAAATTCGATAAATTATAAATAAAAATAAAAACTAATACAAAAATAATTCTTATAAAATAATAACATAATACCCCCAAAAAAATAAAATAAAATAAAATAAAAAATAAAAAATAAAAAATAAATAAATAAAATAATAATAATCCAATAAAAATACTTAACACATGTAAAAAAGTACAACCAAATAAAATTATCATACAATATGAAATGATAAATCCCATCCCTTAGACAAACATATCTGTTTGCGAACAACTATTTATAGATCGTTTAGAACAATACACATGTATTTATTTTTTTTAAAATAAAATAAAATAAATCCTAAACAATTCCATCAAGAAAAGAGAAAATGAATCGACCATTCATTCTAATCCATTGCATAAAATAACATAAAACTTTCTATTTATCACCACCCTTTTCTAGACAAAATTTAATTACCAATTTAGAATTATAATCATGATGTCATAAGGGAAAACACGGTCCAAAGAAGATGTAAAAAGTCTAACATTGTCTTAAATGAATCAATAAGCATGGGGAACATATCCAACTACACTAGTTTTAGGATATATATTTAGCAACAGATGTCATCATCAATATAAAATAACGATTCCGAATCAAAATAAAACATAGTTCATCAAACTTCTCCGAGAGAAAATATACAATGTCAGCAAGTGTACTCTATGTACAAAGGTATTTTTCTATGTTGCACAAATCCAACATATCACCAACATTATTATTTTTAATATTTAAAATTAAATAGTCCACATTAAATTAAAAAACGTTTAGACACGCCAATTTTAGGTCAATTTTGACTGACAATTTTCAAATTTGAAGATAAAGTGGCTCAATGATAAGAGAAGACCCCATGAGGTGTAAATCAATAGGTCTACGAAGGGCATCCAACAATGAATTTGTGTTTTTTTAGATTAATCGATATTTTTTATTTTTATTTTTTCTTTCGCTTGTTAGATATGATGTTACCATTTAAAAATAGTATGTATATATTACTCTATTTATTTACATGAAATATACATTTATGTATCCTATCATACATAATTGACATTTAGTTTAAATATTTGAATGTGTGATATTTGATTATGAGACAATAAAAAATGGTATTTACATATGATTTCTTTTTCAAAATTTACCATTAATTAATTTAATGTATACAATTAAAGCTTAATTTTTTAATATTTTATCATATAATAAATTTAATAAAAAATAAAGAAAAACAATGTTTATATATGCTCCCCCCTTCACTCCTTTAATTTATATTCATATACATATCTGATAACACATAATTAAAACCTATTTTAATATTTAAAAATATTAATAATAACATCCAATCACATAAAAATACAAATGGCATTAAAATTTGTCAATTGTCTTTCAATTTGTAATAACTCTTCAATTGATCACTAGGACAAATTGCCTTTTTTACATATGATCAATACTATTGATTGAGTTTCAAAATTAATCAATCACATTGATACTTTAAATGGACTACTTAAAATGTAAAAAAATACCTAATATTTAAACATAATTTTTATTTATCATAAATTAAAAAAACACAAACAAACAAACAAACTACAAAAATAATATTTATTAAAAAATAACAACATAATAAATCGTCATGATATATTAATCTAATTCTAACAATTACATCATATAAAAAAATATAAACAAAGCAAATTATTATAAACCATCAAATGAAAAAAATTAAAAATTAATTAAATGAATTTATTTGTAAATATCATTTTCAAAATCATTTAGATTATCTACTCATATATTCATTTTTTTAAATAAAAAGAATAATTATATTTTTAAATAATTTAAATAAAAAATAAATCAACTATTCAATCTAATACATTGCATAAAATAACATTTAGATTTTCATTTATCACCACTCTTTTCATAAAATATTATAAACATGACAGTATAAGGTTAAATAGTTGTACAACACAGTTTAAAATAAAATAAATTTTTTTATAATATTCATAAGTGAATTAATAATCATATGTGGAACACCCCATTATCTTCAAGATATATATATATATTATTTGTCCTTCTCATTATATAATAATGATTCGATTCTTAAAAAACTAGTTTATTTAATATGACTAATTGCCTTTAGGGAAAGTGCATAATTTCAACAAATTTGCTGTGTGTCCAAAGGTATTGTCCATGTCGCACAAGTCCATTGCATCGCTATCATATTAAATAAGAAAGGGAGAACATTATTGAGGTACTTTTCCTCTTACCACATAGATTTAAAGTTTTCTTGTAAACCTCTTAAATTGGAATGGCCCTATCCTTCAAAGAGGGCAGTAAATGAGAAATGATATCATGCAGGAAACTTAGAGAACTACATGTAATAAAAATTATTGTCGACTCCATACATGCAACTGAATACAATGCAAAATTAGACATGATGTAACATAAGTATTAGTCCAATCTACTGAAAAATATTTAAAAGCACTATGCACCAAAAAAATGCAATGAACATGAACAAATGATTTACTAAATATTACTTCGAAAAAATAAATCTCTTCATATATATTCATAATGTAAGTGGATATTATACGAATCTATTTTATTAAAATTGGTGATTATAAAATATAATTATAAACTAATTTAGATAAATGAATGAAATAGATTATAAGTAAATATGTATTTATATATATTTATTTATAAATATATGAACAATTACGATTTTGATCAAGGAGATATAAATAGAATGAACACATGGAACACCATGAGATGTAGGATATTGTTAAAGGATTTGAATTCAAGTTTTACTATTAGATGACATATAGAGGATTTTATAGGTGTCTTGAGGATGGCACACGGTTGGTATTATTATTATTATTATTATTATTATTATTATTATTATTATTATTATTATTATTATTATTATTATTATTATAGGTGGCCTAGTGTTTATAATAAAAAATTAGTATGAATTTTATAATTTGAAGTTTTGTATTCAGCAGGATGTGCCCCTAGAATCATGGGTATGGGTAGGGAGTGTAAGGGATACAATGATCCTAGAATATAAGTGTAGCCTATCAAATGTGGATATCATTCTCATACCTATAAATGATATGGATATAGTTGTAGAGATCGTCGACATAAATGATGTAACGTGTAAGGATACATATGTTGCATGCTGGGTCAAACACTGATGGTAGAGATTATTTCCATTTGGAGGATATGATGGTGTAGACGATATGGTAGATGCTCCACATGTGAGGTTGTTGGAGGTATAATATGCTTGAGATAAATTGTTAGTGCACTTTAGTTTTATATGTTGGGATGGATAAAGGTTTTTCTTTTTCTATGTGTATGTAGGTGATGTAGATTATTGCATTATGACCATTGACTTGTTGTTTCATGATGTCAATTGACATGTTCATGATGTTGATGTTGTGGAGGTCAGGTTGATTGAGTGGGTGACAATGGTTTTAGGAGTACACATACCATTATTTTATCAAGTCATGATTATTACAACTTATTATGTTCAAGCCACTCTAGAGTGCATTGACATCAGAGCACAAATAGCGAGAGTAAAACTGCACCTCACCCCTGGATCTAGATCATATATTAGGTTCTATATTAATTGGTTTTTATGCTCACTTATAGAGAGAGAAAGCTTCTCTGAAAGGTAGATTAGTTGTATACAAAGATTGTGAGCAGATGGAAAGGTTGAGATCGAGGGCATGAGAAGATTATGGAGATTTTGAATTTAGATATCAATTATTAATAGTAATAATTTATATTTAGATATCTATTCTAAACACATCAATTAAATCTTAAGCTTAAAATACTGCACTTGTGATCACTCTTCTAACACATTTAACTCATGAACTATTGTAGGGATTTTTAACCACTTTACTCCACTTTTTTCATGAAAACCCCAATTTTATAAGTAAACCTATGACCCTAGAATGTCTCTATCCAAGAATTATCTATCTAATCTCATTCTCAAACTGACCCACACCTTTAGTTTAGTAGTTTTACCTCTTAGGACAATAACATTCCTTGGTATTTTCCACTTCAGCCAACAATGTTCAAATATAGGTAAGGAATTCATATTATTTAGGATTTATTTTCTAAATCTACTACATCATGGATTTTTTTGGCCTAAATCCAAAATAAAATATCACCTCCATAATATAACAATTGGGTATCCTTTTGAAGAATTTTTATGTAAATTATATGTGAATTCTTGTCATCCTTGGAGGAAAGATAAGAATTGGTTTATTGAAACCCTCTTATTTATATACACAACAATAAAGAGTTACGTTCATGGATTTATCTTCGATTAGCCATGTTTCAAAATATTACCTAAAGATGGTCTCTTCAATTTTATGTGCACAATAAGTAGGAGGTTTCACATAATTTAGAATGCTCTTTTTTGGGATAAACCTTTTCATATTACATAGTGTTTCATTTATTAATGTTTTCATTTGGAAACTAATTTAACATTTAGGAGTTCTTCATCCCAATTGTCCTTTTTATGGACAATTTGAGAATGTCAAGTATTTGTCCTAGCTTTCCCCTAAAGCTCAACATGTTTAGACATGGATACACATTTTTTTTTAATAACTTAGGATAGAGCCTTTAACATGGTAGATAGTTCTCCTCGATAATTTTTCATTATAGCTTACAAAATTAATGCATAAATTGGGTATATTTTTTGAGCTAAAATATAATTTTTTTAATCTTAAAAGAGATAAATTATGTGATTTTTTCTGGGAATACATCTCATATAAATTTTTCACTTAAGACATTTTTTTGGTTATAACAAATTTTTTTACTTAGATTCAAGTTCAATCTAAAAAATTCATTTTAGAGGTGGTTCTAGATCTACAACATCATAAATTTTTTTGGCCTAAAGCCAAAATAAAATATCACCTCCATAATATAATAATTGGGTATCCTTTCGAGAGATTATTCAATCTCTTTTTGAAGAATTTTTATGTAAAATATATGTGAATTCTTGTCATCCTTGGAGGAAAGATAAGAATTAGTTTGTTGAAACCCTCTTACTCGTATACACCACAATAAAGAGTTACGTTCATGGATTTATCCTCGACTACCCATGTTTCAAAATTTTACCTAAAGATCTCTTCAATCTTATGTGCACACTAAGTAGGAGGTTTCACATAGTTTGGAATGCTCTTTTTTAGCCTAAACCTTTTCATATTAAATAGTGTTTTATTTATTAATGTTTTCATTTGAAAACCAAGTTTACATTTAGGAGTTCTTCATCCCAATTGCCCTTTTTATGGACAATTTGTCAATCTCAGGTATTTATTAATGTTCTCATTTGAAAACCAATTTTACCTTTAAGAGTTCTTCATCCCAATTGTCCTTTTTATGGACGATTTGTCAATGCCAGGTATTTATCCTAGTTTTTCCCTAAAACTCAACATGTTTAGGCATGGATACACAATTTTTTTTGAATCATTTAGGGCAGAGCCTTTAACATGGTAGATAGTTCTCCTCAGTAATTCTTCTTTAGAGCTTACAAAATTCATGGATAAATTGGGTATACTTTTCAAGAGGAAATATTATTTTTTAATCTAGAAAGAGATAAATTATGTAATTTTTTTCTCAGACTAGATCTGATAGAAATTTTTCACTTAAAATAATTTTTTGGTTATAACAAATATTTTTTATTAAGATTCAAGTTGAATCCAACAAAATTATTTTAGAGATGGTTTATCTTTAGACTTAATATAATCATTAGGGAGACGCTTCTTGCACTATTATTTATATTATTCTCACTTTCACATTGCATTATGATGGTTATACTAGAAGATATTCAAAGGGCATGGCCATAATCATAACCATTATCTCTGATGCTCTCGATCAATGCCATTGTAGGGGTGTTCACCATCCAATACGGCACCTCCTTCTGTGCACAACAACAACCATGTTATGTTTCTTATGTTAGAATTAATTATGTTTTTACTCTATAAAAAAATACTTCATAAAATAATATATAAAAAACTCCATATTAAATTGATATAAACATAACACAAAATCAATATGAAATCTCTTACTTAAAGAAATAACTTATCTAAGTCTAAAGATAGATGACAAACCTGACAATTGAAATTCTCAAATGTTTGAATTTCTTATCATTCTTAATATTTTCTATTTGATTTTAAAAAAAACTTACTTCAAGAGTTAGACTTCCCCACCCTCAAACAAACCTCTAGAAAAAGACATCGCTTACCAATTATATTTAATGCGGCGTATACTTTTCCTTACCAATTATTGCCTTTGCCGGGCCTTGCGGACTACCGACCGTAACCTTGGAAAAATCAAAGAATTTATATTTAGTGCTGGATATCGTTTTCGTTAGCAATTATTGCAGGGTGTTGATATAGCAATTGTTGCCGGGGGTAAGGAAGGAAAATCAATGAAAATGACAGAAGTTGCTTCAGATGTTGCAATTTCAACTGCCCAGCATGATCATGCTTGCGAGCATGAAAGCTCCCAAGCTCTGCTTAAACTCCATGAAATGATGAGCCTGGTGAGGCCCGTGGCTCTGAGAGCAACTGTTTTGCTGGGGATCCCAGACATAATTGCTGAAACTTCAGGCTCTCTAACCGTTCATCAAATTGCTGATCATATTTCATCTTCTACGAACACTCCCCCTTGCATAGAATACCTCTTTCGTATTCTCAGATTTATAGCCTCCTACCAGGTCTTTAGCGAGACCCCGCACCAGGATTTCAAGCAACTCAGGTATGGCCTCACGAGCCTTTCCATATTGCTTATTAAGAAAAGAAGTAAAGTAAGTCAAAATTATAGCTATGTTCCTTTGTTGTTGGGATCTGTCAGCGACACTGCCTTCCAAGGATGGCTGCATCTTCACTATTCTGTGATAGAAGGCTGCTGCGCCTTCCAGAAGGGCATTGGGATGAGCCATTGGGAGCGCACGATGATGTATCCTGAAGCGAACAAGATTTTCAACGAGGCCATGACCTGTGACACTCGTGCTGTCATGGCTTATGTTGTGAAGGTTTATGAAGAATTTGCAATTTTTAAAAAATTATTTTTATTATCATATTTAATTTCTTTTTAATTGAAGATAAATTAAATATTATTATACAACTATAATAATATTTATTTTATTATATTATTAAATAATGAATTTTGATAATAAAATGTTATTAGAAAAGTCTTTTTAAAAGTTTAGATCTAATTACTTTAAAATAACAAAAATAATTTTACAAATATTTATTTTAATTTAAAAAATTATTAATTATAAATTATAGTAAAAGAATAATTAAATATAGAATTATTAAAATATTATTATTATTATTATTTTAATTTAATTTGGGATATATATATATATATATATATATAAAATTTTAAGTGATTAACCAATGTAAATAGTAAAAATAGTAGAAAATTTATAATCAATAATTTATACTAATTAGGAATGTGTTTTAAAAGTATTAATGAATTGATAATATATTATAAAATATTTAAAGACTTTGTAAATTTGAGAATTTGATATATATATATATATATATATATATATATATATATATTCAATTATGAATATTAATTGGTTTGGTCAGCGTTTTATTATGACTATGTTTATAGTCATTCATATATATGATAGGAAACCTATTTAATATTAAATTATGTGGTAAATTTAAATATAGGAGTAATGTATGTACATGTTTGAGCATATACCACCATCAAATGCAATCTTCATAAGGTATGCATATATGATATAATATGTTTTTTTTTGTTTTTCTTAAAATGTTCTTCAACATTTTCACAAGAAAATATTAATGGAAGATGTTATTGATGTAAATTTTATCAAGTAAGTACGTATATAAGATATAATTTATTATTTCTTATCATATAGTTTCAATAATTTTATAAGAAGATTAATGAAAAATGTTATTGTAGGGGTTTTACATGATTAGGATAATGAGAATTATGTGAGAGTATTGAAAAAATAGTAAAGGTTATATTAGACAATGGAAAAATTTGAATTATAGAAATTTTTATTATTAAAGATGAAGAAAATGAAGATGAAAAAAATATATACTCAAAATGAGTGGGATTAGTTTTTTATATGGGAATGATGGTATTCAACATTGGTGGAGAAAACTACTCTCTATTCACAACCTTATCGAGGTCTCCAAATCATAATTTTTAATGGATTTTTAGTATATATTCTAATACAAAGATCACACTCAAATAATTTATACAACTATTATATAAGTAAACTATCAACATCGCTTAAAGATGTTTGATGATATGTATAAATAAAATCTAGGTCTCTTATTATTGTGCAAATTCTTTTAATATTTGAGTTTTTTTAGGCTAGTGTAATGGAGCTCATTTCTTCAATCTTAGTTGTGATCGAATCAATGATCAAATGGCTTAAGAATTTTAGATTATTCTTTTTGATTAATTAAGGTGGCAAACTAGGGGCCAAACCCTATACAGTCAAAAAAGACAAGGCTAGCAAACAAAAGATGCTAGCACTGAATGAACGGCACAGCTGAGAAACAAAGTCAAAAGCAAAACAAAACACTAGAAAGACCAGAGTCAGAAAGGATGAAACTACATAACTATAGAATTAACAAGATCCTTAAGATTCTCATTGTCTGCATTGTCAGCATTCCCTGGATTACCCACCGCTTCCAACATAGTCATATTCAGCAGAATGTTTTTTCGAAGACCTTTGGCGAAGACCTTTTCTAGCTTTTGAATGTGGACCTTCAAGGCCCCAATATCTGTTTTCCAATCATTCTCGTTCTCCGAACCCTCACCAACTTCTTGTACATGCATCTTCTCCTTATTATCAGCAATTCCCCTAGAATCAGCACCCTGCTCTTTAGTGACCTCAAAAACCCGAGGAACTTGTTTTCCAGTGCATCATTCATGCTTCGTCATCTCCTTCTGAATGATCTCTCTAATGTTTGGGGGTATATGAGCCCCTTGTTGCCACACCCTCCATCATGAGAATTGCTAGCTAAGGTTGGCACAAGCATCAGCGACCCTGTTACCTTCTCTGTAGGTGTGGGTAATCTCAACTTCGAAAGACATTTGTAAAATAAACTGGATGTCCGTAATGATGTCTTTTAGATGGATACCAATGTTAGATGCTTTATTGACGACATTTATGACCAACTTAGAATCTCCCTGAATATTCAAATTTCTAATTCCTAGGGATATAGCTAACTTTAATCCCCAAAGTAAGGCCATAGCTTCAGCATAGTTATTGCTCAGCAACCCATGCCACCAGCATTGACAACAGACATCCCTCCTTTTTCATTTCTTATTATACCTCCTCCACTTGCTTTACCACTCAACCTGGATGCCCCATCAAAATTGAGTTTCATCCAATTGGGTTTAGGTGGTATCCATTTAGTATGAAGTCTCTGAAATATTTTGGAACTATCATGCCCAGGGATAAGGTTTAAAACCTTCCATTTGGTAGAAAATTTGACTTTGAAATTCAAATAGGGGTTTCTCCGCAACACTAATATGAGTTGTTGTAACACTTTCCAAGATGGTCCTAGCAAAGGAGTTAAACACTTGAGAAACATTTCTAGTAGTGTCCCTAAAAATTTTGTGATTTCGCTCTTTCCATAAAGTCCAACTCAAGCATGGCAGAGCTTTCTTCCATAATTCTTTAATCTAGGGATGTGTGAAGGTTGAGTTCTAGCTAATAATTACTTCTTTAAGGTCCAAATTGCAAACCCATTCAATGCCAAAGTTGTTAAGAATTGTGCCCCATAAATCTCAGGTAAACTCATAGTGTATGAATAGGTGTGAAACTGATTACTCTCTAGAACCACACAGAAAAAATCTGTTGACCAAAGTGAATCCCCTCTTTTGAAGGTTATCCTGAGTAAGGATTTTGTTATGGGCAGTAGCCCACCAAAACAAGTAAATATTTGGAATGATTTTATGATTCCAAACATTTTTCCATACATCATTATTCTGAGCTTCAGGTGTACGCAGATGATAGGCAGATTTGACAGAGAACGATCCATTCTTATTCGACCACCAGTATTGTTCATCCTCCCGAGGGAAGAGTGGGATTTTGATCTCCTAACCACATTGTTGGATCTTTTGAATTCTTGGGATAAGCTCAGGCCTGTGCACACAACAATCCAAAAGGTTTTTCTTGTTCCTTATCCCATTGTTATTTTCCATATAATCACTAACCCTATCACCAAAGAACTGAGTAGTCAAGTTTATAATTTCTCCATATTTTCCTTGGGAGATGAGAGGCTTGTCCCTTAACCAATTATCCTACAATAATTTAATCTGACAGCCATTTCCAAGTTTCCACCTAATTCCCTGTTTGAGAAGACTTCTAATTTTTAGCATTTTATTCCATATCACAAACCCCTGGGGTAATCCCGCCTATTGAAGAAAGTTGGAATCATCAATGCTATGCATGTTTTTGGCATACATTATTTCCCCCCACTCACTGTTGTTGTGAATCAGATTCCAACTAACTTTTGAGAGGAGGGCTTTATTCATTTTCCTGATGGATCTTATATTAAGTCCAACATGAGATTTTGGGAGACACACTATTTCCCATCTGACTAAAGACATTCTCTATTTGTCTTCCACTCCCGTCCATAAAAATTTCCTTTGGATCTATTCCATCTTTTCAGCAAAATACGTAAGAAGTTTAAAAAGAGACATAAGTAAGTAGGAATACCTTGCAAGGATGCCTGAAGAAGTTGCAGCTTACCTGCACTACTGAGTAGTTTCTCCTTCCACTCAAGAAGTTTCCTCTGTGTACATTCCACAATACCATTCCAAAACCATGAAGATACCTCTTTGACTGAGAGTGGGAGACCTAGGTAGGTAGTTGGTAGGCCAGCCTCAGCACAATCTAAGATTTCAATGATTATATGTCTAAGTTCATTGGGAGTGTTGAAGAAGTACACATTACTTTTCTAAAAATTTATTCTTTGTCCCGAGTCTCTAGCATAATCATTAAGTATATTCTTCCATCTTCTAGCTTCGATCACCGATGAGATGCCAAATAAGATGGTATCATCCACAAACTTTTGTATAACCATAGGATGGACGAAAGAGGCAGGTTTGATGCCTATTAGATTTATTGAAACTATATCAACTTATATGTATCTTCCCAGTGTCTCAGCCATAATGATGAATAGGTACAGGGAGAGAGGGTCTCCTTGATGAATTCCTCTTGAGGAGGAGAAAAACCCTCTAGGAACTCGATTAACCAACACTGAGAATTTAGCAGAAGAGACCGCATTCCATAATAAGCAAGACAATTTATCATTAAACCCAAATTCTCTAATCACTTGGAATAGAAAAGTCCATGAGACTCTATCATAACCTTTGGATATATCAAGCTTAAGGGCCATCCTAGGGATTCTGCTCTTATCCATGGAGTGGATAGTCTCATTTGTGGTGATCACAGCATCAAGAATCTGTCTACCTGGGATGAAACCTTTTTGAGCAGGAGAAATAATTTTATCAAGCAAGGGTTGAATTCTCAAAACCAGCAGTTTAGTACATATCTTATACACTGTGTTGCATAAGCTAATGGGTTTGAAATCAGCAAGGTGTAAAGGTTGAAATTTTTTAGGAACAAGTACAATGAAGGTATTATTGACTTGTTTCAAAAGTTTTATAGATATGAAAAGATCACGAACTGTAGCCGTGAGGTCTGCTCCAACAATCTCCCAATATTCTTGAAAGAATATAGGAGGAAAGCCATCAGGACCCGAGGCTTTAAAAGTGCCCATGGAGAATAAAATAGCATGTGCTTCTTCATCAGATACAGGCTTAAAAAATACAAATTGTCTTCTTCTATTATCAAACAGGGGATTTTATCAATGCATTGACTCATAGATCTATCAATTCTATCATTATTGTTTTCTTTCCTAAGCAAATTCTAAAAGAACACCCTGGCTTGCTCCCCTATTTCATTATCCTCTGTAATAATGTCTCCATTATCCACGACAAGCTTAGTTATTGAGTTGGATTTTCTATGTTTCATAGCTGAGAGATGGAAAAAAGTAGTGTTCCCATCACCCTCTTTAAGCCATTAAAAATGGGATTTTTGTTTCCATAAAACCTCTTCCCTTTCAATCAAATTCTTCCATTTTGAAGACAGATTGTTCTCTTCTTCTAAGGTGCCCTCAGAGTCATCCCCTTGATCAATCAGTTGCTGAATAGCCTTGACTTTTCCCATTATATTTTTCTTCTACTAGAAAACCTACCAAAAACTGTATCTATTCTAGCCATAAACTTCTTGTTTAATGTGTTGGAGTTTCTTGACTATTCTAAACATGGGAGTACCTTGAATAGGAATATTCCACCATTGAGCCACATTTGTCTAAAACCTTTGTGTTTAATCCACATAGCTTCAAAATAGAATGGAGGAGGTCCGTTTTGTCCCTGATCTCTCCAATTGAGGATAATCGGGCAGTGGTCAGACATGGTTCTAGGTAGAGCCTGCACCTGCATATTCTGATAATCATTCCAGTTGCTTGATATCAGAAATCTATCTAATTTAACCTGAATCATTTGATCTCCTCTTCTTCTATTGGTCCAAGTAAAATTTTGGTTCTGCAGCTCTATATCGAATAATCCCCAATCATTGATGAATTTAGCAAAGTCGAACATGCTGTGTGAGTAATCAATAATTCCACCCTATTTTTAGAAGGGTATAAAGGTGTGTTAAAATATCTTGCTAACATCAATTTAGAATCCTGAGGATTATTCCTGTAGCTACTCAAATCTATCCATAATTTCCATCTCAAAGCTCTGTTATCCAGTGCATAAACATTTTCCAACGTCTAGTTCAAGGAATTCATGGAAAATTGGTAATCAAAAAGTGATTATTATGGGCCATAAGAGATCCTTGGATTTTAGCACTATTCCACATAGTGACAATCCCTCCTGAAGCCCATTCAATGGGACTAATACAAAAAGTTGCCTTAGGTCATATATAGTCAACAATTTTTGCAAAATTCTCTTCTTTCATCTTGACTTCTTGGAGTAATAGATTATCTAGTTTATTATCTAAAATGCAGTTTTTAACCTCAAACTGCTTTGAGGGACTGTTAAATCTCCTCAAATTCCATGATAATATTCTCATTTAGAGAGTTTGGAGGGTTGGGAGTCTAGTGTTTTCTATTTTCTACTGGCAATCTCCCTAGCAATCTCTCTTTGTCTTGTTTCCCTTAGGGTTGGCCTCCCTTGTTTCATCTTAGTACCAACATTTGCATATTTTTTACCTTTTCGGATCTTTTTCTTTGGGGTAACCCATTCTTCCTGTTCATTGCTACCATCTTGTCCTACTACCCCTATTGCCAAGTAGTTTTCTACCTGGCCTCCATCTTCCAAATCATGAAAAAAGTTTGTATTTGATTGTGGATCTGGTACTCATTGAGTGTGACTTTTAGGTGTTACTTCTTCTTGTCTAATCCTTGAAACTGTGTCATCTTCATTGACTTCCTTTATCAAAAGTTCCCCTCCTGCCCCTACCTTAAACATATTGGTCTATTTTTCTAAAGTGTAGACTATGTTAAATGTGTCCTTGTGACTATCGTCAGATACTATATTCTCCTTTGGGACCTCTTTTCCCTCACTGCTGATGATATCCTCCTTTCTCTTCTCCTCCTCTCTTTCTTCTTTAGCCTTCTAACTATCATCTAATCCTATATTTTCCTTTGGGACAACTTCACCTTCACTACTAGGGGTAGCCTCCTTTCCCTTCCCCTCCTCTCCTTTTCTTATATTGTCAGGAATTTCCACATTATTCTCTATTTTCTTCTTGTTGTTTGCTTGCTCCTCCTCTACATTCTGGGAATCCTCTTTCATTCCCCTTTGCTTCACTTTGCATTGTGTCATTAGATGTCCCTTCCTCTTACATATTTGACAGAAAGTGGTAGCATTCTCATAAGTGATTGGCTGAGTCCAAGTTCCATATTTAGAGTTTAGCTCAATGGACGTAGGGAGAGTCTTATTTATTTCAAAATTAACATAGAGTCTAGCATACACACATCTGGACATAGTTCTGGTTATATGATCTAAGGTGAAATATTGACCAATAGAATTGCCAATGGCTGTGAAGATTTTTTCATCGCAGAATTCCAAAGGGGATCTTGGTAATCTTACCCGAGTAGGTGTTGTCTTATTGAGTTTTGAGTTAGGATCAAATCCTGGTTTCCATGAGCATAAGGCTAGAGAATGTGGTCCAAATAGCTAGGGACCTCCAGCAAGGGTAGCGGTCATGTCCTCCCTATTCGTAAATCTAAAAAGGAATAGACTTCTAGCCATGGCTGTGATTGAAACACTACCTTTGACTTTCCACCTAGATAAAATCCATCTTCTAAGCATTTCGATATTAGGACGGAAAGAAAAAAACTTACTAACTAGTGTAAGGTCCATGGATGCCACTATTTCCTCCACCAGATCATCTGGGATACTCAACACCTTGCCCTCCAAGAGAACAGGAAGGCTCAACAAGCCTTTCGATGGACATGTCTTTTCGCCTATGAGTGCCTTCTTCCATCCATTGGATGGACTATCCCCTAATAGATTCTTGGATAGATCCCCAGAGGTACTGCTACCCAGAGTGACCTTCATTGGATCCGTGGTCCCACCTGTCGCACTCAGGGGGGCCAACTAGGTGGGAAAAAACCAATTTCAAATATTGTCCACACGCTTCACTCCTCCGATCCATGTGATCATACATAGTTACCTTAGATTATTGTTAAGAATGATATTTTAAAGCCTTAAATATATTCAGTGGAACAAGTCAAGAATTTTTGAAAATTTAAAAAAAAAAAAAAAAAAAGTTATTAAGGAATTGATATAGGCTTTGTTAGGTTTGGAGTGTTATTGTCAACTATACAATTTATAAGTCATATCCTTTATTTAATATAATTTCAATATTACATTTTTGAACCATTTTGATAGGGGTGTTTATTCAAATTTATGTAGAAAATTGGTATTTCAGACATGTTTGTGTTGAAAATTATGAGTTAAAATTGATCTAAAGTCAACATGTTTAAGCATTTTTAAAAAAAATAAACATATCTAAGTATTTTTTAAATTAATTTAGAATATTTAACAAAAAATATTTACAATTAATATGTGTGTGTTTGTGTGTACACACACAATGATAAGAGAAGATTTGACGGTGTAGAAAATAATAAATGTGTTGAAGATATTGAACAATAAAATAAATTTATATTGTCAATTAAACGATATGTTAAAAATTAAACTTAATACAAACAATGTCACCATTTAAACTCTTTTACATATCCTACCTTATTTTATAGAAATATACATTCATATATCCATCTACATATCCTACCCTATTTACACCTAGTTAGAGCCTAATCTTATAAAAAAATTCTTAATATATAAAATTTGATCAATAGATAACAATAAATAATCTCACATATACTCATTTTCACTTTAATATAGCATTATTTATTTAATAAAATAAATAATCACAAAAAATATTCAAATGGTTCTCACATATACCCTTTCCACCCAAAATTAAATTAATCTAAAAATCTAATAAAACATAATCAGAGCCTAATTTAAATCATTTTTCCCAAAAATTGAAATCTATCACATAAAATAAAAAATGGTGCTAAACTTTTTATATTCTCTTTCAATTGTAATAACCCATCGATCCAATATTTTCAACAAAATTTATGAAAAAACATCGAATATTTTCAACAAAATTTATAAATCAATCAACCATATGGATGATTTCTCAAGTCCTATTTAAAATGAGAAAATTGTTAAATATTTAAATATAATTTTTATATAAAATAAATAAATATAAAAATTAATGGAGTAATATATTTTCAAAAACATAATGTTATAATAAATGAAAAATTTATAGAACTGTGTGTAATATATACTACACTGAACATTACACATTCAATTGAATACAATAAAAAAACTAGAGAACATATGACACGAGTAGAATTACAATCCACAGTAAATCATTGAAAACTATTCAGAGCCAAATAATAAAATTAACATGAGAAAATGATTATGTATGTATTAAATTGGTTAAAGTATTAATGAATTAGTAGACCACAAATATATATAAAAGATGTTTATAAGAAAAATATGATCTCCTGTATACTAATAATTTTTTATTGTTCATCTATACACAAAAATATCATAATTAATTCTTAACTTTTTAAGATTTAATAAATAAAAGTAATAAATTTTAAACTCATATTTAAAACACAGTTTGATAGATTTCATTATAACCATAAAAAATTAATGAAATTCAAACCATCTCTATCATTTAATCTCAAATTAAATCTAAACCTAAATTTAAATACAAGAAAACTATTCGATAATAAAAATGGGAGGCACTCATTGCAGTTTGGAATTCATAGGATGCATATGAAGGGACTTGCAATCCTATAAATTTCACCCTCCTCCTTATTTATCTATTGCTTATAACATAATAAGGTTAAACTATTTAAAATTTTGATTATTTTATATGTAGATCAAATATTTAAAAAAAATATTTTATACTAAGAAAACTAACAAATTTAAATAATAAAATAATTAAAAATCAACTTTAATCACATGGATAATGTTTATTTGTTTTTTTTTAAATTATTGATCATTTTATATGGTTTTAATAAGAATATATAAAAAAACATATTTATTATTCAAATCATACAAAGATGTTCACTATAAAACTGTGTTCATTGTTCAAATCATACGAAAATTATAAATGAGATTTAATATAATGTAAATGAGATTTAATATAATTTCAATGCTCACATAAATTTAAGATAGTTAACCAAAAATCTAAATTCTTTATAAAGTTTAATAAAATGTAAATGAAATTTAATATAATTTCAATTCTCACATAAGTTCAAGATAATTAACCAAATACCTAAATTCATAAAGTGTGAATGTGTTGGATAAGGCAATGGGAGAAAATCCCTCATTAGCTTTACCAACACTCCCAACACATTTCTACATCAAGCAACCAAACCTTATCCAACACATTTAAATAATAAGAAAACTAACAAATTTAAATAATACAATAATTAAAAATCAACTTTAATCATATGGATAATGTTTATTTGTTTCTATTTAGATTATTGATCATTTTATATGGTTTTAATAAGAATATATAAACAACATATTTATTATTCAAATCATACAAAGATGTTCACTATAAAACCGTGTTCATTCTTCAAATCATATGAACATTATAAATGAGATTTCATATAATGTAAATGAGATTTCATATAATTTCAATGCTCACATAAATTTAAGATAGTTAACCAAAAACCTAAATTAGTTATAAAATTTAATAAAATGTAAATGAAATTTAATATAATTTCAATTCTCACATAAGTTTAAAATAGTTAACCAAATACCTAAATTCATAAAATGTGAATGTATTGGATAAGACAATGGGAGAAAATCCCTCGTTAGCGTTACCAACACTCCCAACACATTTCTACATCAAGCAACCAAACCTTATCCTAACGAACTGCCTCACATGTTTTCTATTCAAACTAATTTAAATATACGTGTACATCATGGGAAATCAATTCAAGTATTATATTAAAGACATATTTAAACCGATAAATGATTCAATAAAACACGACAATTAAGTGTGTGAACTAGGATGTGGACGGTCATCCAAACATACCCAACTCTTCCCGATTGAATCCATTTTAACCAACCTCTATCACCCATTACATGGTGATCAAAATTTTATATTGACAAAACTTTTCCTGATTTTATAGGATACACAAATTCCAATATGTTCTTAGTCTTTCGAAGTCATCCTAAAGAATATAATATAGCTTAATATAAATTTAAGATTTTTTTTAAGGATATTTAGTTTTGAATATTCATAAATAATAATATATTTTATTAATATATTATTTAATAATATAATAATTTTGATGATAAAAGAATATTTGATGAGATATAAAATAATAAGTCCTTCGAAATATTAATAATCAAAATTATTATACATTTGTTTTTAAAAGAAATTTATATAATAATAGCTCTATCAAAAATATCTATCACTAAATCTATTTGTCGATTGAATGAGGTTTTATAATCTTATTAATATAAAAAAATATATTTTATATCTTTTAAATATCCTACTACACTTTGCTTATATCTACATTCATGCATTCTATGACACTTAGTTAAAGTTTAATTTAGCAATAAATTCTCAATATACAACATTTGATTCTAAAATAATGAAAAATAATACTTATATATATTTATGTCAAATATATCTTGATGTATTTGATCGCACATTATAATATTGATGTTTGCTCTTTCTCTCTCAAATAAAAAACTTGACCATGGAAAAAGACAAATGTTGCTCACATATGCCCTCTTTCCCCAAAATTTAGTTTCATATACATATCTAATCAAAAATAATTAGAGCCTAATTCAATCATTTTTATTAAATAAATATATTCAACCACATGAAAGGACAAATGGTGATTAAAATTTCTTATTTTTCTCTCTATTTCAATGAGCCCTCAAGTGATCATTGAAAAAACAACTTTTTTTATGTACATGATAAATACAATTGACTAAGTTCAAAAATCAATTGACTATATTTATACTTTAAATATTACTTAAAATAATAAAAATTTAACAATAAAACAATGAAATATTAAATTATAAATTCCATATATCATAAATAAAAATAAAAATTATTATAAAAATAATGTTTATAAAACAAGGGCATAGAGCACCAAGTCCCTACAAGAAGTAGGGGATTATAGACAATAAATCAGATCAATTTATCAGTCATCTTAGTTGTGTATTTCATTAGTTTGTTTATAAGTTAGTTTGTTTATACTTTCTAAGACAATAAACTAGATCAATTTATTTCACAACCTGTGTACACAAGTTCAAAAGGTTTTCCTTAAATAATAATTATTCATTAATTTATCAAAATGCATTTGATTGGCATAAGCTTTAATAAATTTAACTTTCCTTTTGTCCTTCTACACCAAAATGAAAAAGTTGAATCCTAAATTTATGCAGAAACTTTGTACAATCTTCAGGGTAAGGCTTTGGACACGGGTATCTCAAGAAACAAATTTGAAGACAAAATTTTATTTTAAAAAGTTAATTGGCTAATATTTTTTGACTCCTAAATGAGACAAAAAAACACAATTGAAGGATTTCAATAACATATGTTGGGGAACCTTTGGATTTATTTTTTATTGTGTTAGTTACAGAAAAAATAGAGTGATAGATATCTTCGACAAAACCCACATTGATCAAAAACACAAGTAAAGGATTGCAATAACATACCTTGAGTTGTTACCTTTAAAATGATCTAGGTAAGTACCTAGTTTTTGTAATCCACTAGTTCCTTGAAAAATAAGTGTTTTTTTATATTTTCAAATATTGGCATTAGTTCTATAATATACATGTTTTAAAAAGTATAAAATAAATTAATTTATCATCTTCACTGGATTTAAATTATTTGAAAAAAATTCTAATAAAATTAAATATTAATGGGACCCAAAAAAATTAATTTTGGTATGGTATAAAAAAATTATTAAAACAGTAAAAAAAATGATGCCATTTGATCTCTGACAGTGAGAGATATATTAAAAAATTCTCAACAACTATGGAATTAAATAATAGCAAGGACATTTCCACCTGCATTCACATTAGGTTCTCTATCATCATTTTCCTTTCACAGACTATATTTCAATTTCATCAAAAATAGTTTCATATGGAGGTTATACTTTGAAATAGAAATATCTAGCAAATTGTACAAATTCACATCAGTGAGTGTCACAAGGCATATAGATTCAGACTACTTAAACATTATGAGACATGAGTTTTTTTCACATTTTCTCACACCTCTCGAATATGTGTGATGATATTATTTACATTTATAGGTTTCCAAAATAAAATATGATATGAAGCAATAAAAATTCCTTTTGATTCCAATGATGTTAGACCTTTAGAAGTTAAAGGATCAATGGGAGAAGATGTCATCCATCCTCAAGTGTTGTGTAAGGTGAAATTTATACAAAGTTATTTATCAAGTCCAACCTATTTTCCTTAGGAAGCTAAAATGATACCAATAAATTAGGTAAACAAATAAAATCTCAATAAATAGCTATACAAATGGGATGTGGGGATGGGCATTGGGAGTTGAATAAAACAAGTAGTTCTGTGTAAAAAACTAAAATTAGGAGGTCAAACAAGTAAGTCATACAAGATACCTAAGAATGAATACTATTATTTTTATATAATAAAATAAGAAATATCAAAGTAGGCTATATATAGAAAACTACATATATCTATAGCTTCTATTGATGACAACATGGCCATGTGCCGTACAAACAAGATGGGGATTGATAAAAACTAGATCTGGAGAATACCCTAATTAAACAAGATGCCTCAAAGAGATGTGATCTCATATAATTCATTGATTGCAACCTATAATGCATGCTATAATGGTGATTCTAACTAGGTTTTAAGGCTTTTCAAATAAATGCTTCTGATAGATGTCATCTCATGAAATGCCATGGTCACCAAAGATATACAAAATGAGTTTGTTGTGAAAGCCTTGAAGGCGTTCAAACAAACCAAATTAGTGGGGCCTTGAAGGCATTCAAACAAACACAATTAGCGAGTTTAAATCCAAAATCCCAAACATTTATGAGTTTAAATGATTATTAAAAGTGGATATTGTTCAAACAATGTAGTTTTGAATCCTATGATATACAAAATGTGAAGCACACCCAAGGCAAATGAACCCAACTGTTTGTCAAAATCTAAACATATCTACCCTCTCATCACATGGCAATCAAAGTTTTCCCATGCATCTCAACAACCTGAATACATTCAAATTTTAACCATTAATGTCTACAGTCTGTCTATTTTTAGGAAACACACATGTTATTTTAAGGCAAGAATCCATGGTGATTTTTGTGGAATACTAGTCTCAAGAATAAATAATATAAACAAAACTAAGCCATTCAATTATTACATTCATCTGCATTCTAAAAATAGAGTCTATGAAAGATATTTTTTTAAAACTATGGCAAAAATTAATTTCATATTATGATATACTAGAGTATTGCAAGCCAAGAATGAATAATTAATGAGCATATATGGAACAGTTCTCATAGCGAAGTATAAGGAAAATACTATATAATAGTATATACGTCATCCCTACACAATCCAGACCATAGGGGAAAATGTCCATTACTGTAATATTGAGGGACTCAAACCTGCATAATGAAACAAAAGGAATTGTCATCATTGTAATTGCCAGTGCCATGGTCTATGTTTCTAGCCTAGAGATTGATCTCGAGTTTTAAAAATCCACTACCCATCCCTCTAATGAAAAGTCTTTGCCTAACCTTACAATGAAAAACCACCATTTCCATGAACTGTGGGCTAAGCAAATAGCTCGCGTGAAAAAGCTCACACTCCCAGATAGAAAGATGACCATAGTACATATACATTATATATGTGTCATGTCTAGCCATGGAGATAAATGCATATTTTTATTCTATTGAAAGCACAAAGGGGATTTCTGAGTCTGTTAAAATCCTTGACTGAAATGGAATGTTGTTCCACTTGAGTTGAAATCGAAGATAAAAAAAATGGTGGTGGTCTTGCTCTTAGGCTGAGTTAAAGAAAAGAAAAGAAAATAACTTGATATGGAAATCATGTTAATGTTGTTGGATCAGAAGGCTACATCAGGTGTTTTGAACCCTGGATGTGGTTATAATAAGGATTGTGGTGGTGATAATTCACAGGAGGCTAGACAGGTAGCACATGTGTGTCTTAATGAAATGACGAACAAAGTGACTGGCGAGTCTGACAATGTAAAAACTTGCAATTATCTTGATATGTGACTATGACTCACAAGCCTTGAATCATGTGCCCTTTAGATGCACTACCCATACCACCTTCACCACCCATCCCACCTGCATCTGAGTCTGACACAACAATTTTGACAGCGTAAACAATAATTATGAAAGTGCCTTGAACCATGTGAGGCTTCAAATAACATCTAAAAATTTAATCCAATCAAAGATCATTAAAAATAATATTATAATCAATTGGTTAAAAACCTTGCATGTTACTTTCTTAAAAAATTTACATATTTTAATGAACAAAAAATAAAACAATCTAATTAGACAACAGTCAAGATAATAATAATCAATTAAAAGATTTAGAATACTAATAATCACTCAATAATAATAATAATAATAATAATAATAATAATAATAATAATAATAATAATAATAATAATAATAATAATAATAATAATAATAATAATAATAATAATAATAATAATAATTCCATACCTTAATCAAGCATATTTGTTTGCAAACAAATATTTAAAGACCATTTACAACAATATACATGTATTTATTTTTCTAAACATAAAATAAAATAAATCCCAAATAATTCCATCAAGAGAAGATAAAATGAATAGACCGTTCATTTCAATCCATTACATGAAATAAGATAAAAATTTCCATTTGTCACCACCCTTTTTAGTCAAAATTTAATTACCGATTTAGAATTATAATCATGCATAGGGAAAACACAATCCAAGATGTAAAATGTCTTTACATAGTCTTAAAAGAAAAAATAATCATGGGGAACATATCCAACTACACTAGTTTTAGAATAGATATATAGTAGCAGATGCCATCATCAACATATAATAATGATTCTGAATCAAAATAAAACATAATTCAACAAACATTCCCTTAGGAAAGTAGATAATGTCAACAAGTGTATTTTGGGTATAAAGGTATTTTTCCATGTTGCAGAAATCTAATGCATCACCATCATAAGTGTTTTTAATATTTAACATTGAATAGTTCACATTAAGGCATGCTAGTTTTAGGTTAATTTTGATTTATAATTTTAAAATTTGGAGATAAAGTGGATCAATGATAAGAGAAGGCCCAATAAGGTGGAAACCAATAGGTCCATCAAGGCCATCCAACAATGAATTTTTATATATATTTTTAAATGACGTGTTTAATTTTTTTTCTTATTAAATAATGCCACCATTTAAAATAGTTTGTATATACTACTCTATTTTCATGAAATATGAATTCATGTATCCCATGACACTTAATATAATTAAGTATTCTAAATGCATAACATTTTATAATAAGACAATGAAAAATAGTGTATATATATATATATATATAAGTAATTAATTATTTCATCATATTTAATCAATGTTTAATTTGTTAATATTTTATTTGTAGACACCTAAAATTGGTTATAATTGTATTTTAAATGAACTTTAAATTGATTCTTACTAATTATTGCAAATTTAAGTTTAACAATCGTTGAATGTCCCAAATTTGCTTATGCATCATTTGTCAAAGCTCTGAATCATATCTAGACATTCCCAGTTAGGGTATTCTATTGTATGCTATAATAACCTCTCACATAGTCATCCCTAATCATTCTACAACATCACAATAGTGAATTTGGCCTATGGACATGTTAAGTGGAACACATGAACAAATATCAAATCTTGAAAGACCTAAATGCCTAATCAAAATTAATTAACAATCTAAACCAAATTAAATGCATAGTTGAATTATCCATGTACAATTAATGAATAACTTAAAATGAAAATTCAAAATATCAAAATATCCTAGCTTTTAATCATGACCTTTGTGAGTTGACAAGATCTTTGTAAATATCTTAAAATATCTCATTGGATACTCATACCTATTCATAGCAAATCATGATTAATTGGCAACTATTAACTCTACTGAAATTATATTTGACTTATCTAGGTTAGGTTTGAACCCATTCCAAGCCTTAACTCTACATTGACTCACCTTAGGTTGGGGTTAAAGCCATTTTCTATAAATAAAATGCCTTGCTTATTGAATTTTAAACTATTTTGTTGTAAATTTATCGTGCACAAATGACTTCAAAGCTTTGAGAAGAGTAGTATTATAATGCAAAAATGCCTAGAAAATAAGGTTATAATGCCAAAATCTTGAGCTAAGCTACATCAATAAATATCACAAGCCATGGTGCCAAGGACAGAAGGAGATACATAACCTCCATTTACAAAGACTCTTTGATGCACAAACTGAGCAAGCCACTCAACAATGCATATGGATCTCTGAAGGACGGTAAAGGATTAATTATATTTTATATTTTAGTTGTGTTTTTACTTATCTTTTATTACTAAGCTCACCCTTAAGATATAGGCTTGGAGTGTAAGTGTTAGTGTGTTTCTTGAAGTTATTGTTGCTTGAACTAACATGTTAGTAATCTCCCATATTGGATTCTTATGATTACAAATGGCATGTCCAGTGAGACATGCACCCCACTAAGTTGCTCCTAAAGCCTTTAAGATCATTCTACTAATGATTTTCATGTAAAAATTTGAGCTTGTTGACCAACATATGTTGAAATTGAAGGCCAAGAGTCATTTTTATAGATGTTGTGAGGTTGCTCTATGTAATTGTGGTTTCACTCTCTAGAGTCACGATATTGTAGTAATATCACAACTCACATAGTAATGGTTTTTCCTCTTTTTTAGCATTTTTACATCTATCAAAATTTTAGCTAACTAATTATCGCCACAGAGAAATTTATGATATTGAAATATCATTACTCTGACAATCATAATATCACAATACCATGATTTTTTAAGTCATCACATTACTTTACTAAGCTGGGGTATTATGTTTTAGCTGTTAGTGGTTATTTGAAAATTTTTTGGTTAAGTTGTAATATCATGACTCTTAGAGTAGTGATATTACCCTATTATTTGCAATTTTGAACTTACATTAGTGATAATGACTTTTATTCTCTATTTTCCTACAAGTTACATTTTTGCACTTACAGTTGCATTTTGGTAGATTTGTGATTTTGCCCTGTGATGTACGATATTGCATTGTGTATACCTAAGACTAATAGGCCATCTTTCAGAGATTAATTTTGGGTCATCCAAACTATAATTTTGATATTTTTTTAAAACCTTGTGTTTTTCTCTAAAATTTTTAGAATATGTTATTAGTTTACCTTCAAGTTTATAAATGTTTCACAAATTATTGAAAACCCCCTAACACTTTTTGCTAGGACCAAAAGGCCACAAGGAGACATTTAAAACACTTCTAACTTAGAATTTTCACATTTCAAATTGGTGTTTTAATTTTTTTTTAATCATTTTTATTTCGTTTCAAGCTTTCAACAAAAAATGCCATTGGGACAAATTTCGTAAACATTTCACTTTGTTTCACTAAAATAAACACTCACATTTATATTACATACTCTTAAGAGTGTTTTATTTTATGTTATTTCTTTCAAAGTTGTTTATTTTCATGAAATGACTGATGTGTGTATGCTCTCCCCTCGTCCTCTCTAGGGAACTTAGGTGACCAAAAGGACACTTTTTTCTACATTTGTGCCTTGTAGAAAGGCATGAAAAGAATGTTTCTAAGGCTCTCCTCAAATCCATATGGTTTGGATGATCTAAAAGTGATCTTGAAGTCTTTTCACTTGTTATTTACTTTCATGCATATTTTTATGAATGGGAGTTCATCACCTCCTCACATGTCTCTAGGGAATCATTCAACTAGGAATTCATCTCCTAACATCCGTTTCAACCCCACTCCAATATGGAATGTAAAAATTAAGTTTGATTTACTAGGATGTTTTCTTGAGAATTTGATTAAAATCCATTAGTAAGATACTACCTCAAATCATAAGGGCAACTTGAACATCATACTACAATAAGAAAATGATGGATGTAGTGGTTGTGAAATGGACAAGACATTTTCATAACAAACTTGTTGACATGGATCCAAATGATGTGAGCATATTCTGTGTTGGCCACACTTGAGACCATATAGATATGCATAAAAAAATAGTTTTAGAATAACCCCACTTGTTGTGGGCAAACTGTTGATATAAGGTGCATAGCCCGAAGTTCCATGTCATCATATAATCTCTTGAGAGAAGGGGGTGTAAAAAATCTAATTATTCATGTGATTTTATTTTTAGATTAACACCTAAAATCCTCTCAACATCATGTATATAAATGGAATTTGATATTACTATGCATCCTTGTTAGTTTTAAGATCTAGGACATTACACTCGGTTGTTTGTGTTGTTTTATCCTTTATTGCATGGTTTTTGAGTCTAAAGTTATCTTTTTATTTGTTATGACACATCAAAATGAGTTTTATCTATACATCACTTTGTTGTTTGAGGAGATGTTATGTCATCCATTTGCCTTAGTCTTTTGACAAAAATTCATGTGTATCACTTGATTAGAAAGGGTAACGTTACACTGCCCAATTCATTTCAATCTTTTTTGCCTTCGAGTATTGAAATGAACCATTGGTTACATATTTAGAGCATGATAACATTGTTACGTTTCTCAAATCAGTACATAAACTCATTTTCCTTGTGTTCAAATTTCTATTTTTTTCAAAACCAAATCCATGTGTGCCTTTTGAACCTTTACCTTGTGTCATTTTGTCATTCATACTTTTATAGATTTTTGTTTATTTAAATAAATCCTATTTTTCTAAATTGATTTTTTAATTAACCTTTACAAGTTCAAATCCAAACATTGATTGATTTATATTTATGCCTTGTGTACTTTGGGTCTAAACATCGATATTTCTCTTTTGAAATGTGTGTCTTGGGTTAACTCTTAACCCAACTTAAAAATTATTGTTTGTGTCTTTATTTAGGATAAATAACCTATATTACATATGCCTTTTGTTGCATGACTTATATCAATTGACCAAGTTCATGTCTAAAGTTGAATGCCTAGTTTATGCTAAAATGTTTCAGACTTGTTAGATTAAATCTCACCTTGTTTTTAAAGTCTAGCATTTCTTCTTTTTTTGTCAAAAGACCTAACATATGAATATTTTGAACCTATCTCTTTCACCATGTATATCTGAAATACCTACAAAATTTTTCTTTCTTAGATTAGACTTGTTTGAAACACTTTGGACCTAGAATTCAACATGTTAATTTTTATTCATCCAATTGACCTTTTATGTAAGATATTTAATGTTAGAATTTTATATACCAAGTTTTATAATAGACAATTTTGGATATACATCTCCATCCTTACACCAAGTTAGACTATGTTTGGGCCATTTGTCATTTGGACATTGTTTTTTAGAGTTTGTAGAACTCTAGGCCTTTTACAGATTATTCCTAATTAATGTGGATATGTCTCATTACACTTATGGTGGGACCATGTATAATATAAGTTATGATAGAATTTCTAAAAAAATTGACTTTTTTCAAGACCCTTATGGTGAAGAAGTGGTTTTTAAGATGGATCCTTATCTTCCTTACAATCCTCAATTTGGGGAACAAAGCCAAGTGCAATATTCAGTGATACCTTCTTTGGGCCGATTGACATATGATCTCCACCATCTCACCATTCATGGAATCCACTCTAATACCTATACCATTAACCTTAATTTAGATTTTGTGAGCAACCATGTTCCATAGTGTCCAAGTATTACCATTCCAGGGCCCCACCCTTTGGCATGTGTAAAAAGCCAGGCTATACAACTCCCTACCATTTCTATACCAGGACCTCATCCTTTAGCTTGAGTGAGAAACTAATATCCATGATGCCCTATCATTTCTATACCAGGGCCTTATCTTTTGGCTTGTGCAAGTAATCAAGATCCACAACACCCTACCATTTCTATACTAGGACTTCATCCTTTAGCTTGTGCGAGCACTCATTCTCCATAATACCCAACTATTTCAATTCCAAAAAAACCATACTTTGGATTGTGTGATCCACCAAACTCCAAAATGCCCTACCATTACCAATCTAGGCCCTTCCAATTATTATACCTCATTATCCCAACCAGGTTATGACATCAGAACTAGACGAGTCGTAGTTACTATCCTATGCTATAAACCAATCTTCATTAAGCCTATAATTATCCAACCATTGGCCATTATTCATCCATTTCTAACCATTCCCCACTTTAAAAAACCCTTTATAATTTTCTAACCCCAACCAAGTTAATCAATACCTCTCCAATTGAGCCAATCATTTGAAAATCAAGATATATTCAAAACTAGTGTTTCATAACTGCTTGTAAACCAAGGCCAAGAGAATCAACCAATCCATGATGGTTTTTTTGAATCAATCATTTGTGACAATTCAACCTATGATGAATTATATTTTGATCCATTACCCATTTTCAATGAATCTAACTCTAATGACCTAGTCTTTGTTGATTCCCTTCATAATGATTATAACCTCTAATGGGAAAATCATCATTTCTACCATATGCCTATTTTTGAAGAGCCTCCATTTTTGCATTCCAATCTCTATGGAATTGTATCTTGACCTTTTCCCACTTATTGAGGAGTCTCACTTTGACAAACCATTCTCTATAGGGCCCATTGTGCCACCACAGGTCGTTACTTATGCAAAACTAAACATTTAACAAGACATCATTGCAACAACATCAACACTAGAGGACAAATTATAATTAGATTCATGTTATATTCTTCAACCAACATCAAATTTAGAATCAACATCATAATCAACGTCAATCTCAACATTAGATTCAAAGTCCCTTGAGTCAAGATTAGATTTAGAATTAGAATACATTTGTGGCTATTAAAACATTGGTTACACATGCCTTACAGACCAATTTGAATATATTTTTGATCCTTACATGATTTTTGAGGATGGTTTTTTTAGCTTTGACATAGGTTATATGAACTCTTCCCCTAATGTTACCATTCCACATGCCATTACCACCAACCAACATAGCCATTATATTGACCTTCCACCTCCCACAAATGGTTATTGGGACTAGTAAAATCACACCTTGTTGAAATTCATCCATGGAGACATATCCATTGAATAATATTAGGGAGGCCAAGACCATATTAATTCAGAAGAAGAACAATTTCATAGGGAAACCTTTTTAGAGGTGTTAGGGGACCATCAAAATCTATACTCAGCATCTTCTACTAAAACCTTTTTGGAGGTGCTAGAAGATAATCAAAGTCAAAAGTAAACATTCTTAATGAGACCTTCTCGAAGGTGCTATGAGACAATAAAGATAACTTCATTGGTGAAAACCTCTTCGAGGTGTCAATAGATGAGCACAATCATTATTCACTGCTTGATGATGATGTTATTCAAAAAAACATCAATACAACTTCCAATCTACAGTCTAATCAGATGGTAGCTATTCCCAGGCCCAAATAAGAGAAAAATCTAGTCATCCTATCAAGAGCATATTAACAATTCTTCATCCCCACCACATCCAAATTCATGTCAAATCCAAAATCAACAACATTGTGTGTGCCTACAAATCTTGATCTTCATTTTTTTCCCAACCATTATACATCCCATTATCATCTACCTTTGCATTGCCAAATTAGACCTATCATCCAACATTTATTTATATTTACCACCCCTAGATGCACTTTCCTTTACAAAGGCTAAAAAAATATCTTGTCTTGACATTTGAAGGAAATTAAATTGATGACCAATAAAGATCATAATAACCTTTTTGAAAGCCAAATATATAGCAAGTTCTTGACATAGCAACTATTTAGAAGAGGTGTGGTCTAGCAATTTACATGACTGATTATTCTAGTTGTATCATTTGTTGATCAGGACATTCATTCTGACATCAATAGGAATAATAGAATCACATCTTATCCAAAATCATAAAACCATACCTATACCTTTGCCAAAAAACATATCTTGGCCAAAAACATTTACCTTGCAATTTTCATTTTTCCATTCCTCTTGCCATTATTCCAAACCCCACCACTTGCCTCACCTTATCACTTGGGGGAAACCCTATTACCATTATATCCAATTGCCACATTTTCATATTCTTTATTATGTAAAATGTGTCATTTTACCATGCCATCCCTACTAGACCAAAGCCTATTTTAGGCCACCCTACCTAACCCTAGTTTATCTTGGTTCCTTTGGTTCTTCCCACACCTTACGCATTGGGATTTTGATCAAGTTTCAAAAAATTTACAATGATATGTTTAAATGATAGATTATGAAAGTAGTGTGATATTGTATCTGGCAAGTTATCTTCATTTAAGATCGACTAGTGCCACTGATTATAACTACCTATGGGAAAATATGTGTTCCACCTTATGTTATTAATTATAACCATTTATAAGCAAGTCAGTAGCACAATCCTATATTGTTGTTTCCTAATTATAAAAACCTATGAGAAAATAAAGAATAACACCTTTTACCATGTATTGCCACATAACCTTACCAATAATGTTTTCATTTGTCTAACGATTTGCATCAATTTGTGAAGCTTTTTGTTATTGGTTTGGATCTCCCTGTCTTTTATGTGGATGGATCTACTATGACTAAAGGTCCTATCGGGACTATGTAAGTAATGCTTGATTCATGTTGAGGTTAGCTCGGTCCCACTTTTCCATTCACTATCACCATATTTAGAGCAACCTAAGCCAAATCTCTCACCATTTTATGAGTGGTATCATGTCAATCTCTAACCAGTTAAGATACGTCAAAATTCTAAAAAAATACAAAAGCCAAAAACATTTGTCATGTTTAATCCTAGTCAACCATCCTCAATTTGCCCTACTAGGGAAAACCTATTTTTAAGATTTTTTTATTGCTTTTCCTTTCATGTTTTTCTGTATGTTTATTTTCTTAGTTTTTTACTTTCTTGCTTACCTATTTGTTTGATTTCAGTATTGCACCTCAACTCAATCTATATGTGTTCCTTAGGTGATTCTTTGTGCATTATTCTTTAATCCATCCATATTCATATGTCAACATTGTTATCATGGTTTTTATCATTGGTGACTTGTTTTAAATTGAGTATTGGATCATGTGTTAGTATTTATGCATATTTTAGATAAGTTCTCATGGTGTTTTATATCATGAGGCATAATGTCACATGTTATAGAAAAAGTCAACTCAAAAAATATTACAATCAATGGAGCCACAAACATTTCTCCTTAGTAACTTTGGCAAATCCTCCCACCCTCTTTGATCAAATCAACCCATTGACCCTTCTTCTTGTATCAATGATAATAAGGACCCACATCTCCACATTAGTAGGTATGATGAAATCATTCACATTAATCAACTCTTTATTTTTCTAATCATCTCTTTCAACACTTTACACATCCTCATGTGCCTGGTTTATTGTGGCTTATTCAATCTTTAGACCATCACATCTACATTTATGACCACTCATCTTTAATCTATGCAAAAGTTTATCTCCTTGAGTTATGCTTGCTAATTTGCCCTACTGGGGCACAATCATGCATCTTTATTCAATCTATGTCATCTTAGTGATTATAACCACCTATGAAAAAATCATTACTTCTACTTATTAGCCCTAATTGGGGCATATGCCTATGCCACTAATTATAACTACCTTTTAAAAACTTAGTATTGTATCTTTTGTTACTGATTATAACTACCTTTGGATAAATCAGTACTTTTTAAATCAAAGTATGCAATCATTTTCTCAATTGAATTAATTTCACCCATGGGTTAATTTCATTATTCTTCTTGCCTCTTTTTGAGTGACCATCGATCAATCATATGTGTCAACCATTGCCTCGATGAGGCATCATTATAGGCTTCTCAAGCATTATTTAGATATTATTCTTCAATCAATATATTCTTTTTGGCCTATTTCATTTTTTATGAAGATGTTATCATTCTTATATCTTGCAACATCTTCCTAAATAGGAGAAAATTGTAGACACCTAAAACTGGCCACAACTAATTTTTGAATGGACTTCAAACTAATTCCTACCAACCATTGCAAATTAAGCCTAAGAATTACTGAACATCCCAAATTTTCTTCCACATCATTCATCAAATATTAGAATCATTTTTAGACATCCGTAATTGGGGTATCCTACCATATGCAATTATAACCTCTCACATATTCATCCATAATCATCTTGCAGCATCACAACAATCAACATGGCCTATAGACCTATTAAGTGGGGCACATGAACAAATATCAAAACATGAAAGAGCTAAATGCTTAATAATAATTAATTAACAATCTAAACCAAATTAAATGCCTAGTGAATTATCCATAAGAAATTAATGAATAATTCAAAAAAATTAATTCAAAAATGCAAAATATCCTAGTCTTTCATTATGACCTTTGTGAGTTGTCAATCTCTTTGAAAATATCATAAAATATCTCATTTTGAAGACCCATGCCTATTCATTATAAATCATGCTTAATTGACAACTATTAACTCTACTAGAGTTATATTTGACTCACTTCGGTTATGCTAGAACCCATCCCAATCCTTAACTCTACCTTGATTCACCTTGGATTGGGGGTTAAATCCATTTGCTATAAATACAATGTCTTGCCTATTGAATTTTAATTTATTTTTATTTAAAGGTATCATGCTCAAATGAATTCAAACATTTGAAAAGAGGAGTATTACAATGCAAAAATACTTAGAAACTAAGGTTACAATGCCAAAATCTTGAGCCAAGCTACATCAAGCCATGGTGTCAAGGAGAGAAGGACATACATGACCTCCATTACCAAACACTCTTTGATGTACAAACCAAAAAAACCTCTCAACAATGAATTTGGATCTCCCAAGGAAGGAAAAGGATTAATTGTATTTAACATTTTAGTTGTGCTTTCACTTGTCTTTTGTTACTAAGCTCACCCTTAAGATTTAGGCTTGGAGTGTAAGTGTTAGTCTATTTTTTGAATTTCTTTTCTTGAACTAACATGTTAATAAAATCCCTTCTTAGATTCCTATGATCACAAATTTGTTAATTTTTTATTATATAACAAATTTGATAAAAAAATAAATGAAAACAATGCTCACATATACCCCTTGCCTTCCCCAATTTACATTCATGCACATATCTTATAGCACATAATCAAAGCCTATTTTGATATGTATTTTCTTAAATAATAGCATTCAATCACATAAAAATACTTGAATGGTGCTAAAATTTTTCCGTTATTTCTCAATTTGTAATAGCTTCTCAGTCAATCACTAGAACAAATTGCCTTTTTTACATATGACCAGTACCATTGATTGAGTTGGAGAATTAATCAATCACATTGATACCTTGGGTCTTACTTAGAATGAAAATAAAGACCTTATTTATCATCATAATTTATCATATATATCACATGATAAATTACGATGATATACTAATTTAGTTATAATAATTAGTATAGGTATATCATGTAAAAAAATATAATCAAACAAAGACGCAGAGCGCCAAATCCTTGTGGGAAGCTGAGGTTAGTTTAGAAATACTTAATGAAAATTTTATTTAGCTCAGAAATATGTAATAAAATGAACAAAGACTTTATTTCTAAACATGGTGAAACAACAAAAATATTGGGTGTGTAGCTTTGTAAATGAAATTAGACTTCAAACTAAGAAGCTTGACTCCAATTTAGTATGCGTAGATTAAAAATAGAGTACACTTAATAACCGAGTACATGCGTAGGTCTTAGTAATGACATCCAGACATGGAGATAAATGCATATTTGTAGTCCGTTGAAAGCACAGGGGGCCTTTCTCAGTCCGTTGAAATCCTTGACTGAAATGGAAAATGGTTAGGCTTGAGTTGAAACAACTAAGATAAAAAGAATGGTGGCGAACAAGTGGTTAAATTTGACGCTTTTTTAGGGTTTTTTAATCATTTTGCATGTGAAATACATGTGAAAATTTTTTTGGAACGTATTGATGGATGGGGGGAATTTCATAAGGACTGTCATTATCACATTCAAGTTTAAAAAATGGCAGTTTTAAATTATAAAGCTTTATGCAGCCTGCTAGCTTATAACGGTAGAACCCAGAGAGCTGGGACTGTCAGTGCTTAAATTTGACACCTTTTTAGGCGTTTTTTATCATTTTGCATGTGAAATACTGGTAAAAAAAAAAATTTGGAACGTATTAATGGATGGGGGGGATTTCATAAGGACACTCATTATGACATTCAAGTTTAAAAAATGGCAGTTTTAATTTATAAAGCTTTATGCAGCCTACTAGCCTATAACGGTAGAACCCAGAGAGCTGGGAGTCGGGAGTCGGAAGGCTGGTACTCACCAAATTCCAATGACCGCAGGTCTGGAACCTGGTCCTTGCTGCCAGCTGGTAGCTGCCTACTTGGAGTTGGAAGTTCGCCAATGGGAATGACAAATTGGCAATTCAGCAGGATCGCATTAATTGTTTAAGATCTTAAACAAGTGCTCCAAACTACGGACCGCCGTCGGGACTGATTCTAGAGGATTCAAAGAGGAGTTTGATATCCTCTTTTCAAATAATCATTAATAAGTTACGTTATCCCAAGAGGGTGTCAGGGTAACAATAAATCACCAATTTACCACATTGCAATTCATGAATCAAAGTTCAGAATTGGCAATTTGGCGGTAGCCTGTTAATGCATGGTGCACCGATCTCTTTTACTTTGCGCATATTTCCAAATAAAACATTCCACGTCATCTATTGTTAATGCTTTAAGAGGGTGTCAGGGTAACAAATAAATCACCAATTCACCACATTGCAATTCATGAATCAAAGCTCAGAATTGGCAATTTGGCGGTAGCCTGTTAATGCATGGTGCACCGATCTCTTTTACTTTGCACATATTTCCAAATAAAACATTCCACGTCATTTATTGTTAATGCCTTTTTGTCTTAATTTCTATTGTGGACTCAACGCCACGTAGATTAGGAGAAGCGTGAAAACCCTTCACAATCTCTGATTGATTCACGGTTTCACCTAATAAAAGATTTGTTTGATTTTCTATACTTTTGATTTTTCTTGTTGCCCTGCAGCCTGCTCACGATTGCGTGTTTCCTTTCAAATATTATTCTTATTCAGCGATTTTCTATAAATTCATTGAATCTCGTGTGATCTAACTTCTAACAGGTTACGCATCCAAGCACTGGTCCTGCCGGTAAGTCCACAGAAAATAATTTACAGTTCAAACTTCACAGTTGCCGTGGGCACCGGGTGGTCCAAGTTAAAATGCATGTGTTGTGAGCCGCAGTAACAGTAGGCTAGTAGCTTATACATATCTAATAAGCTAAATAGTGATCTTCATAACTCAGATCAGTCATGACTCATCCGAATCCTGATCAATCATCCTCTCAGCTCTGATATGAATAGATTAGACACGCAAATCATAATTTCCTACTAATATAACAGCGTCGTAGCCTTGTTTGCAGTTGGGAGACTTACAAATATTATTGTGACTACTTGTCTCCGGAACCTCCAACAACCTGATGGTTCCACAAACCCCACACACTGACCACGGCACACGTTGCAGCAGACCTTGCACAACATTGGTAATTTGGTATTACTCGGCTCCGCCACATTTCATTCCAGGGAAGCTTTGATATAGTCTCTTACAAAATCAGGTAACAAAAAACGCAAGCCTAACGAGGACTCTGTTTCGACTCCCCCCTGAAAGCATTCCACTTTCACATTCTCCGTCAAAAACACCCACAACTTGGCATGTTCTGCGTGTCCCTATTTTATTAATTTTTTAATTAATCAGTATAAAAAAATAATAAATATTCAATGAATGAATGAAGGATTTTAATAACGTCTACGAGACCACAACAGTCTATGGGACCCATCAGTCGTGCACATCTTCTTCAAACCGAGACCTCAACCACAAAACGTTCCCTAAGTTCCTTGAACTTTCTTCTTGAGATCTTCTCTTCTGCTGTGAAGTTTGATCATGAGGTTTGCCGTATTACCCAGCGTTGTTGCTTCAAACGGGTGTCCAGGTTGGCGATTTTCAAAGTTTCACCATAACTGTATTGGATGTCTTTGTATGCCTCGCACTCCAAGAGGAAGTGTCGTTCCGTCTCCACCACACCTTTGTTGCAAAAGAGGCATATTCTCTCCTCCCAATCCACTTTGGGAGTTAGCCATCTTCCCGTTTCACACCTAAGATGATGAGAGCTCATCCTAAGTTGGGCAATCAACATTTTCACTTTCCACTTAATGTCTGCTCCTATATAGGGTTTTTCTTCAAAATCCCCTACGGGGTTGAATTCTTTGAGGTAGTATTCCTTTTTACGGCGCATTTGTTTTGTCCACATGATGCCCTTGAATTTTATTCTCACATATTTTTTTATTTCTTCATTATTATTTGAGCACTCCTGCATGCTAATATCCCACCTCTTTACCCATTTGAAATTTTGCTTCGTCCAAGTGTTCTTTCTTCTAGTTAGCTCTTCCTCCATAATTAGTCTAGGCCACCTGTGCTTCTTCATGTTTTGAATCTTCTTGAGGTAGCTTAGTAACCGTATCATCGCCGATGCCTCTAGGGGGAAGGTCACCGTTTCAGCAAGTAGGATCTCATATGGCACCGAATTCTTGACTTTGAGATTGCTTATGATAAAGTGTTTTTGGATTCTCTCTATCTGTTTCCATTTCTGATCTGACATACTGCTGCCCCAAATTTCACACCCATAAAGAATCACCAGGATGACCAACAAACTGAAGAGTGTTCTCCTAGTCTTCCAATCCCATAGCTCTGCAGTCCTGCACCTATTTTGAAGAGAGTACAACGCTTTCCATCCTCCTTGGATTCTTTTTGCTCTACACATTTCCCAACTGAGCTTGTGATGAAAATCAAGCCCGAGGTACTTGTACTCTTCGACTATCTCTAACGGGCTGCCTTCAAAGGTAAATGTATATTGTTTCTTTTTTCTTTTCAAAGAGAAGATCATCACTTTGGTCTTGCTTGTGTTCACCTGCATTCCAACTTCTTGGCAAAAAATTTCAAGTGCTCTCAAATGTTCCCTCATGCTATTGGTTGTTCTGGCAATTAAAATGAGGTCATCCGCATAAAGAAGCAGTTTTATAGCATCCTTAGCTAGTTGAATCCCCTCCCCACTATCCTTATTTAACCATTCTTCTAATTTATCAATGTACAGTCCAAATAAAGTTGGTGAAAGTGGGCAACCCTGTTTGACCCCTATATCGCTGTCAAAACACTCTGACATTCCATCACTAGTTCTGATTTTAGCCTTTACTTGCTCATATAATCTATGGATAGCAGCTCTGAGCTCATCCAGAACCCCCAGCTCCTTCATCCTATTCCAAAGTTTGTCACGAGGGACTGTGTCAAAGGCTTTTTTGAAGTCGACAAAGCAGCAAAAGGCCTCGTCTCCCTGAGTGTTCCATATTTTTTTAATCAAGAACCTAAGTGTAGCTCCATGATCAATAGTAGAGTGCTTTGGTTTAAATCCAGCTTGGCCCTTAGCTCTTTTTCCTTCTTTTTATGCCCACATGCTGATTCTGCGCTCTATCATGCTTTTGAAGAGTTTACCAAGGAGGGGATTAACCATGATAGTACGATAATTTGACGGGTTATTGGTATCCCCGCTTTTGAAGATAGGGATAACCACACTAGTCATCCACTCTTTAGGGAAGCCCTCTTGGATGGCCCTATTGAGGATGTGTTTGATATGAGGTGACAATACGTCAGCACCCCACTTTAAGTACTCCGCTTGTAGCCCATCAATATCCTGAGCTTTCCCACTTGCTAATTGTTTTATGCCTTGAATGATGTCTTCAGTATTGAACAGTTTTGTATTCGCATAGATTATTGGGGGTCTAGATTTATCTTGGTCCCTCTCATATAGTAGCTTCGCATACTCAAGCCATTGATTTCCGGGGATATTGTTTTCTGTTTGTTTCTTCTTTTGACGTAGCTCTTTCCAAAATCTTTTAGGGCTATTTTTTTCGAGGGCAATCAACTCTATTCTTCTGTTGTTTACATACTTCTCTTTCTTATTCTATAGCATCTTTACGTACCCCTTATGCTCTTTGTCCATATCTCTCTTTCACAGATTTCTTTTTGTTATCTTGCATTCCTCGTCGAACCATGGGTTTGCTGGGAAAGTATTTCTTATTCCTCTCTTGGGTCTAGCTCTCTTACAACCATGTAAGGCCTTGTGTATTAGGGGAATCAGCGTGTTCTCTCTGAGAGGCTAGTTCTTTATGTTAGTTGTTTTTTCTTCCTGATCTCTGAGCAATTGTTTGATTGTGGCTCTAAAGATTTCTTGATTCTCATGATTTAGAAGGATTTTACCTTGGGGAGTGTCCTTTTGGCCAAAGTGGGCTTGTTCTTCCTATTGTTTCCTTATGAGAATGTGAACTTTAATATGAATTGGATTATGGTCTGATTTAAGCTCCAATATATTGTCCCCAATCCTAACCTCCATCAATCTCGATGTGTAGCTCTGTGAACAAATGACATAATCTACTACACTTTGGCCATTGTACGTTTTGCATGTGATTTTTCCTGATTCGGGCCATGCTCTCCTACCATTGCAGATGACCATGTTGTAAGAACTACAAAGCCCTAAGAGTTCAGCCCCGAAGTGTGACACTACAGTTTTGCTATCTTGTGAGACCCTATCCCAAAGTTGGTTGTTTTCTTCCTCTAACCATAGGGGGTTATCTTTCTCTATGTTGTTTTTCAAATTGAGAGCTTGATTGTTTGCAGTTCTTGCATTAAAGTCTCCAATTATTACTATCTCTCCCATGTTACTAAAAATAGAAATGTCTTTTTTTAGTGCTGCAAATGGATCTTCATGATCTAGATTCCTTTTCTTATAAAACTTTGATGCCTTTGGAGCAAAGTAGCATGCTACCATCCTTGTTGTGACTTGGTTTTCTATTATTTTAAGCCATATGAACTGCTTATTTGGATCTTCTTTCTCCACTTTTATGATATTGTCCCATTCCTCTTTAATTAAAACTGCCACTCCACCATGTCCCTTGCCACTATCAGTTCTTTCATTCCATACTGACGTCTTTTTATACCCTTCAAAATCTGGAATCCTACACCCATCGTGTTCATGGGTCTCAATAAGGATGATGACATCCTTTCCTTCTGCTGTGGGCCCCAATCCAGGGCCTCTTCTCCATGGATATCCTCTGCAGTTCCAACTTACCACTATTAGATACTCCTGGGGGGGGCCAATTTCCTATTTCCTATGTGACATTTTGTCACCTATTTGAGCTTTACTATTTTGTAGCCAAGCCCATCTTCCTACATCCCTTGCCACCTTTACTTTCTCCCACTCTTTCCTCCTTTCTTCCTGTTGTATTATAGTGAGGTCCTCATCAATGTAAATTTGCGTGCCTTTAAGGAATCTTTTATTCCTTAGTACCCTATTTTTGTCCTCTATGTTCTTGAAGGTGATTCTCACATGTCTATTTTTGCCTCCTATCCATCTTCCTATCTTATTTTCTTGTTGTATGACTCATGTCCATTGAATTTGATTGTTAAGAAAGTCTCTTGCCAACTCCTTTGTGATTTCCTTCTCGCCATAGTCTTTTAGTCCTTTTATAATGATATTGATAGCCATGTCGTTTATGTCTTTCTCTTCCTTTATCTGGTTTTTGACCTATTTTTCTATGAGTTCTCTTTGTGTGTCTAAAGGTCCTTTCACCACTTGAGCCCAGGATTTAGCCTCATCTATTTGTTCTCTTAACTTTTTTTTCTCTTATCTCCATGCTGGCCATCATTGATTAGATCTCTTTTAAGTGGTAGTCCTTGCTTCCTTCCACCCCTTGTATCTTATCTTTCTCTTTTTTTTTCCTTTGTTCTAGTAGCTGCCTTATTTCTCTCAGCTCTAGCTCACCTCTTGCCATGGAATGTTGAAGCTTATTTACCTGCTCTTTAAGCATCTCATTTTCCTTGATTATTATCCTCTTAGCTTCTATTACTTCATTCCACTTGTTATCCTCGACTTGACTTCTTTTCTCGAGGGACTGGAGTCTTTTCTTCAGGATCATTAGCTCGCTGACATACAATTTTGATGACCACATTAGTGGTGTTGTATTAGGACTATAGGTATCGTTGTGATTATGACTACCTTTAGTTCTAACTTCAGATCCTATTGGTTGATTTATGTCTACAATTTTCTTGGTGTCTTCTTCTAATCGAGACACTGGGTTCCTCTTCCCTTTTCCTTTATCTTGTTTCGTTTGCTCTTCTCGTGTTTGTTGATTTCCTATTGTGTTTCCCAAGGTCCTGATTGCACTTCTGGGATAGATGGTTGTGAAATTTCCCTTTCTTGCAAGTTTTTAGATTCTATTTTTTTTGCGCCTTAATATCCCGTTGTATTTCTTCGCATTTACATAGATGCATTGCTCGCATGTTCTTGAAGTGTTGGCATGTGGGTGCCCTACCGCGTAAGCCCAAGCATTCCTAGGTGCCCCTACCTAAGCAAAAATGTTGGAATAGAAAAGGTTTTCAGATGGGTCAGCAGGCAAGTACGATGAGGGATTAAATGGTATAATAGCCACATTTCGTTTAACTTCTCCATCACAGGCCTCTGGGTGTCTCTATTTCCCCAAATATGTATTATTGTTTCCTCATTCCCTATGTTACCTGTCGACAAGGTTGGAATTTCTGTCTACACTGAGCTATTTAAAGTTTCGAGCCTCTCTCTAACTTCCATTGGGTTTCTCGTGTCTATCAGGGCAATATTATACTCTATGATCTCTATTATAAGGCCCCACCCCTGTTTTGAAGCTTAGCTTTCCTGAGAAGGGTCCCACCTCAACTTGTGAATATTTCTCTTTACAAAGTGATTGCAATTTTCTTTGCTCAAAATTTGTCATCGTTTTCAACCCCTTTCTCGAGCCATATATATATATATATATATATATATATATATATATATATATATATATATATATATATATATATATATATATATATATATATATATATATGCTTAGGTGGCAGAAATCACTGCCTTTGCATTTGTAGTGTGCAGGGGTAGCAGAACAATGTTGTAAGAACAATCAGCGAGATTCGAGCCTGGAAGAATACTAGTTGGCCTCTGTCAAGAACAATGTTGTAACAAGTTCGCCTCTGTCAAGAACAACTTCCAGGTTTCGTGCTCCTTTCACCTTTGACTCCTGTCAAGAAGAATATATATCTGTTTTGATACATTTTTTTTTTGCAAAGGTAAATCGATTTTACCGCACGTCAACTCAACACCTTCAGTAAATATTTTGTTTACCACATTGGGTGATGGAGGAAGAAGAATTAACAGTTGCTGGTGCTCTTCTCGCCTCAAAACACTATATTTTTTTTTTAATTTTGTCCTCTCACACCGCCTTTCTTGATGCTTAGATTTTGTTTTTTAAATTTATATACATATCATTTTTTTATTATGTTTTAATTAATCATTGCATAAATTCTCTTAATTAATTACATTTACTCTCAAAATTTAAAACCAATAAATTTGACATAAAAATATTATGGAAAGACACATGTTTTCTTTTCAACCACAACAATTGATAGTAATTATCATTTTTTTTTTATAAAGATTTATTTGTAACAATTAACGCTAATAATTTATAAACTTTATATAGTTACATGAACATCTAATTTTTTATGTTGAATTATGTCTTATTATTTGATTATATAGGTACTAATAATTATTTTAAAATGTCTCAACATAAAAATAATCAATCTTTAATCAAGAAGTTTTTTGCATGGTCCAGAACATCGAAAGCTTCATTACAAAAAGATTAAAATTTTGATTTAAATGAAGACTTGAATATATTAGGGTGTGATGACAACTATGGTGAAGAATTAGAAGAAGGAGAAGCTTCAACACAAAACAAAAAAAGGGCTAAAGTAAATCGAGTGGTTAGAGATGAATGGAAATTTAAATTCAAGTGGTTAAAGTGTACAATGCATGAAGAAAAAACAGTCATCAAATGCATATATTGTGAAGAACACAAATTTGTGGTACCATGAGGCACTAGAATTGGTTGTACGACTTTGCAACATGATGCAATAGTTACTCATGTAAATTCAAACATCCATAAAATTTCACAAGGAAAATGGATATATGGAAATGAAGGGAAAGCAAAATCAATTCTAGAACACATTGCAAGCATTGACAACACCAATAAAGAAAGAATCATCACAACCATGAAATTAGTTTATTGAATTATGCAAGAAGACTTACCCCTTTCAAAATATGTGTCCCTTTACTCTCTTGAAATGTACTTAGAAACATCAAACATACCAAAAATTAGGGACCATAAATCATATACAAATCATATGGCTGCAAATAATTTTATTTTTTCCATATCTAATTATTTTGAAGAGAAACAAAGTGGAAAAATGTTAGACAATCCATTCTTCTCTTTGATGTTAGATGAAAGTATAGATCGAAGCCTAGAGAAACACCTTGTGGTTTATACTACTTGTCTAGACTCAAAAGGGTTGGGGCCACCTATTTCACAATTCTTAAAGCTCATAAATGTGTGTGATGGAAGAAGAAAAATAATATATGATGCAATGTGTGTTTTGAAGAAAGAAAAAGGTCTTTCAAACAAAATTTTGATAGCAGTTTCTACAAATGGTGCTTTATCGAGTGAAAATGGATTTGTTACTCTTTTAAAAAAAGATGTACACAATCTTATATGTATTCATTGCATTGCTCATCATGAGGCTTTACCTGCATCAGATGTTGCTAAAAATTTACTTGAATTGATGTTTGTTGAAAAGTTGGCAAATAAGTTATATTCTTGGGTCCAAAATTCTACTAAAAGACATTATGAACTTGTTGCTCTACAATAACTCATGCAACTAGAAACACTTCGAGCTCTTTAAATTCATGGAGTTAGATGACTCTCAAGAGGACAAGTTATTGAAAGGCTTATTGTGTTGATGTCCCCATTGTTGACTTTGTGGAAAAGTGAGAAAAGAGACTCATAGTATGATAAGGCTAAGATTTTCTCAGTACAATTTTTCTTACATATGCTTATAGATGTATTATGTGACCTAAACAAGTTGAATAAAAAATTTCAAGAAGAGAATGTGGATGTCACATCTTTAGGGGCAGTGATAGATTCTACTATACATAGTTTAAGTAGGTGGTTTCTAAGGTCTGACACTTTTACAAATAGTACAACTTACACGTCTAAATTTTTTTTGAGACATGTAAATATGATTATTTAGAGATTATTGATCAAGATGGACAAATTCATAGCCAAGAATTAAAATTTGTGGCAATTCCAAATGTGCGTGATGATTATGTTGATGCACCAAAATAGAAAATGAAGATGTGCATTGATGGGTCACTAGAGAGCTGCAAAAATCTTACTAAATAATATGTTCAAAAACTTGTAGATTGTTTAAATGAAAGATTCCTAAATCTTTCATTTTTTAATTCTATAAATTTGTTCAACCCTTCTCATTATTCAGAGGATGCACGTACTAGAGAAGAAAATTCAAAGCGATGGTTGCTTCAAATTTTAGAACACTTGCAACATACTTTGTGTGAGGGAGAAAAACCTTTCTTTGATTTTGAAGGTTGTTTAATAGAGTTGTATAATTTTTTTGATACTTTTCGCTTTAGTTGTGAAGGATTCTGCATGAAGGAAGCTTGGAGGGTTTTTGTGCTACAAATTAACATACAAGCTTTTCAAATATGACAAAACTATGGCAAGCAATACTTACCATTCCAACAAGTACAACAACGTGTGAGAGAGCATTTTTAAGACAAAATATAATTAAAGATATATGAAGAACAAAACCCTCATTGGATACATTGGATGCCTTGATGTGAGTATCTTTGACAAGTCTTGACATATCAATGGTGGACTGAAATAGGTTTATGAAATTTGGAAAGATGTCAAACAAAAAAGGATTTAAAATATTTTATAATTTTCTCTATGGACATATTTATAATTATATTGTATTTCATATGTGCCAATAAGCACTCGAGCTTTTGTTTACACTACTTTTGTAATAGTGCTTTTTCAAGTCAAAATTCAGGTACTTTAGACTAAACTCAATAGACTATTTAATTATGGATGGAGCAAGTTTAATTTAATGCTCAATGTTTTTCACCTTGTTTTAAGAAAATTTAGTAGCTTTTTTAGCATAGAAATTTCATAGATTTTTATTTATTTTTTATGTTAGAGAAATTTTAAGAAATGTTTTGAGAATTATATATAAACAAGTGGTTTATATTTTTACCAGTTTTAAAATCTTAATAAAAAATCATTCACATTTACCTAGTAAATTGAAAAAAAATCTTAAATTATTGAAGGAAATTTTCAGCGCCCACTAGTTTAGGAAATTTTTTGTTGAAATGAAAATTTAAAGCTCCTATTTTAATAAAAAATATTCATTTTATTCCTATATATTGTTACAACTTCATTAGACCAATCCCATATTGAAAATAGGAGCACAAGCCCTTTCCATGGTAGAGCATCCTCAAAGCAATGTGTGTAGCCGTAGTGAACCTTCTTTCTTTGCAACATAAGCAATAACAACAAACATTAGCTGGTTTTTATACAAAATTATGAAAGTCAAAAATGAGAAATGAATGTCACGTACAAGGTGACATTAGTTTACAAACCGTCATTAAAAAATTTCTTGATGGGTAAGGGTGACCGTCAAATTTAACCCCTGGTGGTGGTGTCGCTCTTGGGCTGAGTTAAATAAAATAAAAGAGCATAACTTGCACATGGAGCATGTCTCCTCCATCTGAACATTGCTATGGTCAGTGGATGGGGGCATGTGAGCCACCTATCCTGCAAAAATTAATTAAAATGACACCTGCCAATGTGTGCCAGTTGCCACAAGAATTAAAAACAAGCTTAATTTAAAATAAGTGATGGGCATATTATTTTCTGGCTTGAACGGCCCCTGCCAGTAAATCGCCTTTCCATGGCTTTGGGGGATGCAAGCCCTGCAGAAAAATTTGGAGACCATCCGGAGGAACAGTGCATAAAATAAATGGAGAGTTCTTGTTTGAAACAGAAAGGAAACATTACGCTGTGTATGTCGTTTTAAGTATTTTATAACATACTGATTGTAGAATGGAATTGTAAATTTTCTGAAAGTAACTGTAAAGCAAAGGAATAGTAGGCACTCCGTAGATAAATTGACGGCCATTTTGGACTGGCTGGTATACTAGGGTAAAATAACTTAAATGATGCATGTTATGATGGTTGAAATGAATTTACTGTTTATTTTAAGGATATAAAGGAAACATTATGCCATATCACAAAGAAGGTAGATTTATACCTATTTCCCATCTGCCTGAACATAAATCAGAGGAAACATCACCGATCTGTAAACTTTCTGCTCCTCCTGGTGACAGAGACATGTACTTCAAGTACAGTTACATTCTGCCTGAAAGGATGAAAATTGAGCAATAGTTAGTAAGGACAAGCTACCAGTTTCACTTTGATGTTGTGAATGGTTAATCTTATTTTGAGATATGTTCATATTCCATCCAAATATATACCATCTCTGGGAATTATTGCCAAATCTTGTAAAAACCTTAGAAATATTGACAGGCTATTAATGGTGAAAATTTCTTTATATGCATCCAAAATATGAGGAGAGAAAAAATAGAAACAAAATCAATAATAGTTCATTTTGGTTACCCGGTGCAATGTATCCATAAGATCCTGCAACTGTAGACATGGTCTCATATCCCTTTTCACAATTTTCCAATTAAGGCCAATCATGGCTGCCAGGATATTTTTAGTTTTGTGTGTGGACAAAGGGTCTTTACTTATCATAATCAGTGCAAAATTTGTTGCCTAACAGGCGACAGGTTGTTGGGTCGGTCAAATACGCAGTGCTCATGACTTAAGCAACATGCATGGCAAACCAGAAATGGATGGAAAGATGCATAATTTGCAAACAAATGGTTATCAGTCTTCTCAATTAATTGACTACATCATTGCTTTTAATTCTATCAGCATTTGTCGGTTGTCCATCCAATGCTCTAGCTCTCCTTTTAGGTATTATCTCAAGAGACTATAATTCTCAAATGATACATGCATCCCCTGTGCTGTCAACTAATCAGAATTTACAGAGCATAAATCTAAACTATTCCTACGAATCTGGGATTGACACTTAAAAAAGGGTTTCGGCAGTTGCAAATGAAGCTGTAGAACATCCAAACCTGTATTCAGAACCATTCCTCTAAAACAATGTGAAAGAAGATCAAGAAAATGTGTCATTAATCCGTCTGTTTATGTGATTTCTCTTGTATAGCTACCGTGAACACAAGAAATACATAAAACCTTAACAACGGTCAGGAGGGCAGCTTACCAGTCACAGCTGGTCCCTTTTTTTGCATGGTCCCATTTGTTTGCACAGGCTCATTTGTTTGCATGGGTTCATCATCTGGTTAAGCCGAGAAGGCATCAAGCGCAACATCCGCAACAGCATTCTCAGCTTGTCTCACAATTCTGCAAAACTGAGGCTCCAGTGCAGACAGAAACTAGCGAATGCCCTGAATTGGGGAGGTTGATCCGGACCATTCTTGGGTAACTAATTTGTGTTTCAGATACCTGGCCACCTCCAGTTTGGAAGGTGGTTGCATTCAGTGATGGCTGAGAGCAAGTGGCACGTTTTTGTCTAAAGGGAAGCTGCATGAAATAAGATGCACAGATGGCAGACTATTGGGACGGTGTGCTGCTGAACCTGCAACTACATTAAAACAAAGCTACCATGACTGTCAAAATAATGGCCCTACAGAGCAGCTAAACCAACGCACTATCTTGAATCAAGTGAAATAGGACATAACATGAAATTTTTTTAACCAATCAGCTTCTGATAAATATAATATTATACTGAGCGGGGTAAAAGACTTGCATTTTGTTCTTGCGAAAGCTTTACACATGTTTTAATCGCACACAAATCAAGGCTGTTTGATTGGTGAATGGAGGGACTAATGCTGAGTTAAAGGAAAATGAAAGCTATAGTGCCCCTCCGGGACTAATAAGATCATCATAGACCATCAAATGAAAAAACCCTTAGTGAAGTCAATTTATTTGTAAATAACATTTTCAAGATCATTTAGGTTATCTACCCATGTATTCATTTTTCCATATAAAAATAACAATTATATCTTTAAATAATTTCATTAAAAAAAAAACAAAATCAACTATTCAATCTAATTTATTGTATAAAATAATATTTAAATTTTCATTTATCATTATTTTTTTCACAAAACATTTGGTTACTAATAAAATTATAAGCATGATATTATAAGGTAAAATAATGCTACAATATAATATAAGATACAATTAAAAAAATTATAATAGGCATATATTTAAATTTTCATTTATCATCACTTTTTCATAAAATATTTAGTTACAGATAGAATTATAAACATGACATTATAATGTAAAATAATGTTACAAAACAATATAAAATATAATCAAAATTTTTACAATAAACATAAATGAATTTGTAATTATTTAAAATATAAATAACCCCATTAATTTCAAGAGAGATCTGTAAAATTTATCCTTATCATTATATAATATCGATTTTAAATTAAACTAATTTATTTAAAATGATTAATTGCCTTTATAAAAAAGTATATAATTTTTTAAAAATTGCTCTATATTCAAAAGTATTGTCCATGTTGCACAAATCCAATACATCACTATCATACTAAATAAGAAAGGAGAACATTATCCAGGTACTTTTCCTCTATTTACCCAAAAAAAAAAAATCTTGTAAACCTTCTAAATTGGAATGACCCTACCCTTCAAATAAGGTAGTAAATGAGAAATGATATCATGTAAGAAACTTAGATAACCACATGTGAAAAAAATTATTGTCAATTTCACACATGCAACTAAATACAATGCAAAACTCGACAACATGTAGAATAAGTATTATTCCAATCTGCTGAAAAACATTTTAAAACACTATGAACCAAATAATGCAATGAACATGATCAAATGATTTAGTAAATATTACTTTGGAAATATTAATATTGAGATATTAGTGACTAAACCTCTTCATCTCCACTCATAATGTAAGTGGATATTATAAGAATCTATTTTTAAAAAATTGGTGATTTTAAAATATAAGTCTAAATTAATTTAGATAAAAAAATAAGTGAAATAGATTATATTTAAATATACATTCACACACATTTATTTATAAATATATGAATAATTAGGATTTTGATTAAGGAGATAAAAAGAGAACGATCATATGGAAAACCATGACATGTAGGATATTGTTAGATGAGTTAACTTCAAAATTGACTATATAAATGTCATATAGATTATTTTATGGGTACTTTTAAGATGACACACATTTGGTCAGATTTAGATCAGTTATTGGTATCATGATAGGTAGTGTAGTGTTTATAAATAGTTTTGGTGTGAGCCCATTACTCAAAAATTTTGCATTCAAAAGGATGTGCCCCTAAAATCATGGGTATGGGTAGGGAGTGTAAGGGATACAATGAGGCAAGAATGTAAGGGTAGCCTATCCATGGTGGATATCATTCTCATACATATAGATGATATGTATATAGTTGTGGAGATCCTTAGCATAAATGATGCAAGGTGTAAGTATACTTATGTTGCGTGTTGGATCAAGCACCTATGGTAGAGATTATTGCCAATTGGAGGAGATGATGCCCTATACAATGTGGTAGATGCCCCACATGTGAAGGTTGTTGGAGGTATAATATGCTTATGATAACTTGTTAGTCCTCATTAGTTTTATATGTTATAATAATGGATACATGTTTTTCTTTGTCTATGTCTATGTAGGTGATGTGGATTATTGGAATATGACCATTGATTTGGTTTCACATGATTTCAATTGACATGTTCATGATGATGTTGTGGAGGGCAGGTTGATTGAGTGGGTCACAATGGCTTTAGGAGTACACATACCATTTTTTATCAAGTTATGATTACTACAACTTATTATGTTTCAGCCAGTGCAAAGCGGGTTGACTTCAAAGCACAGTTAGCAAGAGCAAATATGCACCCTACCCCATGATCTAGATCCTAGCTTATGTTCTAGATTACTTAGTGATTATGGTCACTTATAGAGAGAGCAAACATATCTAAAAGGTAGACTAGTTGTTTATAAGGATTGTGAGTAGATAGAGAGATTGAGATTGAGGCCATGAGGAGATTATGGAGATTCTAAATTTAGATAACCATTATTAATAGATATGAATGATGTTGAGATATTTATTTTAAACACATCAATTAAATCTTAAGATTAAAATAATGCACTTATGATCACTCTTTTGACACATTTAACTCATGAATTATTCTAGGGCATTTTGACAACTATACTTCACTTTTTACATGAACAACCAAATTTTATGAGTAAAAATATGACCTTAAAATGTATCTATTCAAAAATAATTAGTTGTCTAATCTCATTATCAAATTGACCTGCACATTCAGTTTAGCAATTCTACCTCTTAAGACAGTAACATTTCCTGCTATTTTCCACTTCTGCCATCAATGTTCTACCACCAAATAATGACCATTATCCAAATTAAAAACTAACTAATGTGTGGGCTCACAAGTTTATCAATTTCCATTCAAAGGAATTCAAAAAAATACCACTACAAATCCATATTTCAAATGAGTTTACACATAATAGGCTTCCACATTGAAAAGCACTAGAATTCTAATTAAACATTGGGTTAAAATTCCTTATATCTCCCAAATTTTATCACACATGTCCTTAAGCAAAAGTTTAAAAACACCTCCAAAGTCACAAGTCATAGTTTAATCATATACTAGGACTACACCAATATTTAACATTTTTCACAATTATTTTACATGCACCACTGTAGCATGGGAGAAATAAATAGAGTTTGACTCCTCTTCGAAGTATTATCATATATAGGCAACACTCAATACAAGAAATGTTGAGAGCAAAAATAAATTAAACCACTAACCCATTTTTATTTTGTGATTGCATTCATCTTCTTATATCATTGAGCTAAAGTTTTAAGTGAAAACAAAACTACACATAGGTCCCTACATCAAATCTGAAACACCCATATAATTGCAGAGTAAACAATGAAAATGAACAATATCCTCAACATCAAACCTTACATCAAATCAAAAGGATATTTTTTAATTATGTACTTGTTATTTAATAGATAATATCAACTAAAATAAAATATGGACAATGTGTGAACATAATTATGTAACTATCCATTATAAATATGACTAATATAAGAACAAGTACATCTTAAAACATTATATATATATATATATATATATATATATATATATATATATATATATATATATATATATATATATATATATATATATATATATATATACACACACACACATCAACATGTTTATCACTCTTTTTTAGGATGATATGTTGGAAATAAAATAAATGTGTTCAGTAATTTAATCACAATTAATACTCCTAAATACATAAAAATAATGTATTAATGACCTTAAGAAAATTATAATTTAAGAAGTACTAATGCTTTTAAGAAAATAAAAATTATTTATTAAGGATCCTAAAATAAAGTTTCTTTTGTTTTAAGATTATTTATTTGTAAAATTTCAACTTTAAATAAAATTATATTTAATAAAGAGGAAGATGCCCACTATAAATTAAATTTGACATTCACTATTATGATTTTTTTTAATGATGATTATTTATTTAATTTTTTTTTTTAAATATTAATATAATTTAAAGTAGAAGAGGAAAATATTTTAAAAAATTATGTAATTATTATAATCTCTTAAATTTCCTTATAATCTATTCAAAAATAATAATAATAATAATAATAATAATAATAATAATAATAATAATAATAATAAAATTTAGTCCATTTGTCATAGCACTTTAACTTTCATTCATATAAAACACATTGTGCAAATAATTAAACACTTTTCTATATATATATATATATATATATATATATATATATATATAACAATCATACAATTATAAAATTTAGTCCATTTGTCATAGCACTTTAACTTTCATATAAAACACATTGTGCAAATAATTAAGCACTAGAAACATATTTAAAATTCCCAGTATCTGTCTTTTCTTAACAACCAACCTCTAAAGTCTTGATCTATAATAATAATTGTACAAATAATTGAGCACTTAACACATTTAAAGTTTGAATACTTGTTTTGTCCTAAATATTACTTTCAAAATTTGTAATATATATGTTTTTTCTCCCAAATATTTAATAAAATTATATATATATAAAACATACACATTTTATATTAAAAATTTTAAAATTTTATTTTTAATTTCTTATTTAAAAAAATATAATATATATTAAAAATTTAACATTAATTAATTTACACACATTTTAATTTTTTTTAAAAATAATTTAATAATTATTTTTTATATAAATTAATAAAATTGATTATTTTCATTTCTTATTCTCTATTCAATCAAAAAGTAAAACATATTATTATACTCACCACTGAACCCCTAAAAAACTTTATACCTTCATTACTTCTACAAATTTCCTCTCAAACAATTATTTCAACACCTAATAAATAAATTCAATCAAAAAATCTATCAATCAATTTTATGTCCATTTCAAGACCGACCCCAGATAAATTGAAAATGAATGAAAACTTTAGATTTATATTTATTTTTAGTTAATTTTTTTTTCGGCGTATAAATGACTCAACTTTAAATTTGATCGTGGAATACAAAATAATTATTTATAATGATTAAGAATATTTTAAAAGTATTTCTGAATCACAATCTAAGTGGTATAGTGGGTGAGTTTTTTCTCTTGCCTATCCAATTATTTTAGTATATAATATTATAGATAGGGTAAATTGTATTTTATCTATTTTTTTAAATATAATATATAATTGAGTAATTAAATTAAAAAAATCAGTTGATATGGTGTATTAAGTTTATTTGTTTATTATGTTTTGAGAATATATTAATTATTATTTAAATAATTTTATGAGTAATTAATATATATGAATTTTTTTTTAAAATATATTTTTAATAATTATTATAAAATAAAGAAAATTATTTTGATATATAATCATTCTAAATATTTCTATAATAAAAAGAATAAATATTTATTATTTTTTAACATATATTTTTTATTACTCATAAAATAAATATTCATAATCTTTTATCATTAATGAAATAAGATATATTAATAATTTATCTTTGTTATTTAAAAAAAAATTCTTCAAATATTTTGAGATTTAGATCTTAGATCTTAACAGTTAATATGTCAAACAAACTTTAAAATAATATAAATAAATTAGATTACAATCATTACAAATTAATAACATAATACTTGTAAGTGAGATGCTTCAATCTTTCATTGCATTTGAATATGGGTGTTTTAACCCAGATCATAGGAGCATTAACACCCTATTCATAATAATAACTTGAAAAAAATATTTAAGTTTAATTGATTTTTAAAGTCAATAAAATAATTTCTTCTTATAAATAATTGCTTTATATATTACTTATATTTGATAAGTCTTTCAAAGAATAATGTGTATAAAATAAAAACATATTACTTATATCTCATTCTAAAAATTGTATGTATTTTATAATGGATTGTGGAATGTTAGAAGATCCTTTAAAATATTTATTATAAAAATATATTAATAATGATAACTACAATAATATATATATATATATATATATATAAACATAATTTTTTTGGATGACATGTTAAACACACTTTATAATAATTTATATTAATTATTATTGTAATGTATTAATAATATTAATAAAAAATATTCAATATATAAGATGGTTCAAATAATTAGGTGGATGCTCAAATTTCATGATCCACTTGCCATTCAATTTTTAAATGGGTTTACAATGGTAAAAAATCTAGACAAGGCATAATGATGAGAGATCCAAGCAACTAAATAATATATAAAATGAAAATAACTATAGACAAGTTGTTGCTCTAGAAAGAGGGGGTCGTGGATCGTCCTTAGTTGATTGGATGTTCCAAGAATAAGGCTCAACAATAATAGGAATAGCATCCACCTAACCATCTTGAATATATTTTATGGAAGCCAAAGATAAAATAAAATATCCCAATTTAGAGGTTCTAGAACAACACTTCCAATTGGACCACTCTTCTGCAAAGGTGAAATCAAATAAGATGAACTAGTAACAAAATCTCCACAAGATAATAGTGGGTCCAACCCCCTTAATGAGAAGTGGAGTAGTGGATGTGAATGTGTGATCAAATTCACTAGGGATGGGGCACTAGGGGAAAAGATCCATGTGTTGGATAATTTGGGTGGACATGGATTCTAGTAAAAAGATTACTCCCCTAGTGGTTGAGTAACTCCTTCCTAGTGTTAGAATTCAAGAGCTAACTTTTCCTCTTGAGATTGTATCTACATAAAATTTGAATAAATGAAATCTACCTTTTCATTAATAGGAAAGAGTCATGATGTTTATTAATTTGTAAACATATTTGATTTTTTAGCTTTCCATAATTTAAATAATATGATAGCCCTGAATAAATCCCATAAAAAACATATCTACACTGGCTACTAAGCATTATCCCAAAACTAGACTATTCACCAAGAGAATGGTTTTATGTGGAAGGGTGGAGATACACTATCGATTGAGTGCCAAGCTGATTAGGCTTTAGGGAGAGGCCAAAAGAGATGTTTGAAGTAAGCCCTTTATGATAGGAAGACCTTGCTAACCTATGCACCATAGAAATTGAGGGATCTCTTGTTCGTAAGTATAATTCTAAATTGTGTTAAGTGTAGCAAGCCTGGTCTTGGGCAAGGAATATAGATTCTAGAGCCTTTTTTACCTATTTAAAGATGGATTGAAATGGATGATGAATTGATAAATGAGACATTGAGAGTAGTTATTAAAATGAGTATCACAGTTCCATCTCTAGCCTTTCCACCAAGCCTATAGAGTCTGAAAAACTTGTATTATGCAACATAATGTATTTAACATCAATTATTTGATGCGTAAAATAGACAGTAAGTCAAAATTTATTAACTTAATTTTTTTCTTTAGTAGAAGCCAAGGAGCCCCATCATTGTAATAAATAATTTCTCTAACTTTAGGAATACATTTTTGTAAAAGCCTTTAAGATTTCATACATATAAATTCTACTAAGAGAATATTTGAATTGGTCACAATAGGAGACCACCTCATGTTGTGCCCATTGAAGGACAAACCATTGTAGAAACCATTTCCCACACATTTAAAATATAGTTTGATAGATTTGAAAGCTTTCCAAATGATTTTATTAATAAAATATTCCTCAATATTGATGATGATAGATGTAATAATTAAGGGGAGACCCATAAATTTTATAGTTAACTTTACCCTACATAAGACCGAAGGCAATGGAGTGTTTTATAATAATTTTATAGGTATCATTGATTTTGATTTCATGAACCACCCATTCATCACACAAAGCAATAATTTTTTTCTAAATATTAATAATGTCCATACCACCTTTCTCATGAAGTGGAAAACAAGTATTTCATATATCTCTATGATGCCCATGAGTTTATTTTTGATATTTTAGAGGGGGCCCAACAAGAATATTAGTAAATGTGACTAGATGCAAATCTATTGGTACATACCTAAAATTTTATAATTATAGAGGAGGTTTTGTGATCTAATACTCCAAATTTTTCTCCACTTGATCAATGACATACTACCAAATCTTAGAGGAAGATCTATCAAAAGAAAATGAGATGCCAATAAATTTAAATATAATTTCTCTTTGGATCCACTTTCACTTGTATTATTTATGCCATTTTAACAACGGAATCATGATCTGCCTAAAGCATTGGGTTTTGGACCATTTTATATTAGAACCCAAGGCTTTGGAAAAATATCAACGTAGTTCATCACCACTTTAACATAAGGTTATTTCTTGTCAAGCATGAGAATGGTATTATCTACGAAGTGGCCATTGATGAGATGAAAATTAAGATATATAAGAACAAGGCCCATAATCATCCCTTGATCCACCTATTAGCAAAAAGATAATAAAATGATTTGGCATACAAGATTAACAAATATAGAACCAAGGGAAAAACTTATATGATGGAACAAAATATGCCAAAGCTATTTAACTTAAGCACATTGATAGTGGGGCAGGTCAAAGATTATAAAAACTAAATTAGAACTAATGAAATAAAAAATGGCCAAAGCCTAAGACTTGATGCATGGTTTGAATAAATGAGTAGTCAATTATATAATATGCCTTATCAAAGTATATTTTAAAAAATATAATTTGTTGATGAGACGTCCAAACTCATTATATTTCATCCTATAAAGCAATGATATTATCTAGAATCAACCCATTTTTAATGAAGATGATATTTTGCTGTCTAGTGATGGTAGGTAGGGTGAAAAAAATGGTTTGCAAGGGCTCTGACAAGGGATTTACAATACACATTGAGGAGGGTGATGGGATGCCAACTAGTTATGAGTTCTAGGTCATTGGTAATATTTCCCTTTTTAATTAGAGAACTTAAAGGCTTATTTATAAACTTGTAATAAGTTAGGTCCTAAATAATAAAATGCCCCATTTTAAAATTCACAGGGGAATCCATTGATACCTAGGGATTTGTCATTGACCATATATTGCATTGTCTGGAAAAATATCTTCAAGAGTTAGATTGGCATCAAAGATATTTTCATTAACATTATTGAGCTTTCAAGACACCACATCTAAACATTCTTTCATGACATATGCCCTTTTAGTCATTTCTCCATGGACTTGCAAGACTAATTTGTAGTGGTCAACAAAAGCTGAGGAGATATCAGGCAAGTTGGTAAAACATTTCTAAGAAAGCTTAATAGATTACATTTTATACCTAGCCTATTTGGCCCAAATAAAATTGAAAAAATATTTTGTGGCCCATTCCCCTAATTTGAGCCAATGTAGTCAAGCTCAATATTTGAGTCCCTTTGGTTGCATGACTATCTAGAATTTTTAGCTTATGCTTAAAAAAAAAATTCCATGGATTTCAACTAAATATCAAAGGGAATGTGTTCAAGTATAAAAGAGATTATTTTTTACTATGTGAGGAAAACACCATCAACCCATTTATGGAGTCAATTTTTGTTTATATAGTGACCAAGGAAGGTGGTAGTGTGATTGATCACCTCGTTCATCGATTTTATTTAACTAAAATCATAAGGTGGACATGGTGAAAGGTTACACACTTTGTTGATGAGATGGATAGTTCCCTCATGGTAGATGAGGGATGTCTTGAGAAATAAATTATTATGTGGCACCTTGAATTGGCTACCATTTCACTCCACTCTACAAGTGATGGGACTATGGTGCAAAATGAAATTATAGATGGCAATGGTAGCTTTCCCATTAGAGAGAGTAAAGGAGATAGAAAGAATGAAATATTCTAACTGCTTGAGGACACTATTGACACTAACATGATGATTGCATAAATTAAACCAAGGAGAAATGAGGATGTTCATGTCGGAGCTGGGCATAAGGATGTTTACGATATTCATGTTTATTTGGTGATATTTGATAAATTATGGAACTTTTCATCATGTTTCAATAGTTATGAGATATTATAATAAATCTTACATTGTCATTCTTATTTTACACTTGTTTCTTATAACATTATTTTAATATTCAGTGTCCATAAAGGTATTGAAAAATTCAATCTATTAGTAATATAAGTTCATAAATTTGAATCTATTTATTAAAAAGAATAGGTTCAATTATTTTCCGTAGTGAAATAACTTTTTTTTATATTAATTTTCTTCCATATTGCTCTTTTATTATGGGATGGTACTCTTTTTTTTCATTACATTTTTATAAATATATTTTTACATTGATAAATAACTTTTAATTATAAACCTTTACAAAAAAGTTAATTAGAAGCTTGATACCTACATATATTTGCAATCAAAAAATATTCATAACATAATGTAAAAAAATAATAATGAATAAGGGATCCACTTCAAAAATTACTAACAATCACACAAACTATTCCAAAACATATTTATGTGATGATAGTTTATTTATAATGAAATATTATGACACATATATATCATAATGAGAAGGTATAAAATAGAGTCCCCAATGAATCATATTGAACCATAAAATTAATGTAACCAGGAGACATCACATGTCAATTTAGACTAAGAATGGATACTAGGTCACTTTTAAATATTTATACTATGTAGGCATTAAATATGAGGATTTTTTTAAACCGTGTTTTGGAATTGAAGTATAGGAACACTTTTTTTTATGAAATATATCTATATATAAACTAAACAAAAATATACAAATAATTCACAAAAAAATATATATGGTATGAAAGTATGCCATGTCACACTAGGTAGAGCCTAAGAGAAAAATGACGAGTATCATAAACTAAGTAGTGCCTAGAAATAAGTCATTATGTTATTAAAAAAGAGAAATTTTGACCAGCAAGAGCAAGGCCAAAAAGTGGAAGATCCATATCATCATGATCCCAACCCAAGCTCAACAAGTCATTTCCATCTAGAATAGGCTCCCATCTAGTAGCTTGGGTAGTGTCCATGTCATGATTTGTTTCTTGTGTCTGAGTGGGTGAGATGGCCAATGAAAACTTGGGGAACTTATCCAGCACAGACATTCAACCTCTAAGTAGCACCCCCAAGCATCTAAATGTGGAAAGGAGAAGGGGCACCCCAACCATCTTTCCTAGTAGGGCAAGGAGGTGGTGTCTACCACCCTCACTGATGCCCAATAGGGGAAACACACTAGTACAGGGTGTCACTTTGAGAATGACACCTAGAATGGTTATAACGATGCCCACCATATGGTGGTCGATGAACTATATCATCCAATCTAGGATAATTAGATGGAGAAGTCAAAACCTGAGCCATAGTACATGGAGCATCTTCCTAATGTAAGAGGAGATCATGTAGATACCCAAGCTCCATAGCCACTCTATTGGCTTGGTCTTGAATCTACAATGGAACATTAGAGATAATGGAAGATATGTGTAAAGCAAAAATATTATAATTAGTAGAATCATGATTAAATAAAAACATATTTCTTTCTTTCCAAATACAAAAGATAATCTCCAGTCTGAAAGTATTCCAAACTTATGTGTATTGGAAGGGCATCACGGGTTTGTCTCCAAAGAGGATATGTTGCTAAATAAAGAATTCAAGTTGTAAAGGCCTAAAAAAATCATGGATCCAACTCTAGACCCTTTGAGCTTTGAAAAAGAATTAGAAGAGATGAAGAAGCATCATAAGTTGGCCATAGAAGGGGTAAGTGGGTAGGTGGACTCCAAGATAGATGAGTCTTCCACCAATAAGCAAACCTTGGTACAGTATACACAAAGAAAAATGAGTAATCTTGGGCTCCACACAAGCCCCCCAAATAGTGTTGAAGTGAAAGACCTAGGTTTTAATAGATGATTTCACCCCCCAGCGGGTGTTAATATTATCAATAATGGGAAAATGGGGAGTGAGCCATGCATATCAAAGTTGAGGGGTGTAATTATGGAAAGAGGTCTCAATATAGAATTTCCAATCTTTCCACTATGGTAGAATGGAATAGACTAAGATTTTATTGAGCAATTGAGGATCTCTTGATAGGATTCTTTATCTGCATTAGCTAGCATGAATTTAGCTTTTGCTTCCTCCCAAGATAGCCAAGAGAGAGAGCACCTATAGAAGATATATTGGATGGTGTGAATTATTCTATGGTAGAGCTTGAGAGTGTTGACCTAAGGGACCTCTGCCAAGGGCATATCATTGTGATAGAAAATGGGCAACCACCAAAGAGAATGGGAGTTAGCAGAGAACTTAGTCTAGAAATTAGAGCCATTCCAGAGAAGCAATGCTTTGATCATTTACCAAGATTTTCATATTCTTTTTTACACAAAGGAACTTATGATTTTCATAGGAGACTGAATAAAGAGTAAATTGGGGAAGTTGATCCCTTTCTAGGCCTTCTTACCCTTGGGTAAGACTGAGGATATACAATGTCTGAACAACACCTTCTAAGCTTCTTGGCCCTCAATGACCCACATAATCCATTTAGCACATAAGGTAGTTTCTTGCTAGGCTATATTGATGGGGCCCATCCCTTCAATATCATGCATGAGGCAACAATGTTCCTAGGCCATCCTATGGAATCTTTTAGCCTTTGGAGAATTTGCCCAAATGAAATCTCTGAGTACCTTCTCCAACTTTAGGTAATATTTTTTGAAAGGCACCCAACATGATGAGTAGTACACATGGATAGACACAAATTTTTTGGAGTATATTTAAAATTTTCCTACTAATGAAAGAGACGTGGTAACCTAGAATTCTAACTTATTATCAACTTGATCAAAAACGTATTTCCATAATAAAAGTGGTGAGGCATTAAAAATTAAGGGAATGCCAAAAAATTTAAATATTTAATCATGTTGGATCCACTTCCAACTAAACTTATTATCCCACATTAGCAGAGGGAGGTAAGATTGTCTATAACATCAAGTTTTCTGCCATTGGATGTTAAAGCTAGACACTAGGCAAAAAGTGTCAAGACATTGCAAGGAATTATCTAAATTGGTTTCATCCTCAATGAGAGTAAGAAAGGAGTCATCCGTAAAGTTACCATTGAGTAGTTTCATATCTTTGTATGGGTTCATGGTATCAAGAGGAGATAAATTCCCTTAACAAGGCCCATAGCTTGGGCATTTCTAAGAAGATATTCAAAACCCTTAGTATCAATCACATAAAGGGCAAGAGCCAAAGGACACCCTTGATGAATAGAGCAAAACAAGCTAAATTTCTTAGGGGTAACTCCATTAATGGAGAGGATAGCTGAGGCATCTGAGAAAAACATTTGAATGGTTTGGATGAATATGGACCCGAAGCCTAGGGCCCAAAGAATGGCAAGAATGAATGGCTATTCAATGTAATCATAGGATTTTTCAAAATTAATTTTGATGAACATAGCCTATTTCTTAGACCATCTGACCCAATCCATGCCTTCCTAGATGGAAATAACATTATCCAAAATATATCATCTTCTAATGAAGCCCATTTATTTTTTATGCACAATGAGAGGCATTGTATTATGCAAAAACATTGCCAAAGCCCTGGAAATGATCTTATAGGAAACATTCAAGAGGATGATGGGATAACAATTATAGATCAACTTAGGATATCCCTATTTAGGTATGAATTTGATATTTCCTTTACTTATATTTGTACCCAAGGAATGTTTGTGAAAAACTTCTTGATATACCTTATGCAAGTTACTACCCATAAGGTCCCAAATAATTTTATATAATTCATAAGGGAATCCATCAATGCCAGGGGCTTTGTCATTAGCCATATGAGATATTACTTCATGTAAGTCATCAACAGAGAGGGGCCTCTAGTAAACCACCCACTGGGTGGGAGTGAGTTTTTAAGGCATCACTAAAAGGCATTACTGAAGGATGGATTCATAATTAGCTGAAGATGTTTGGGATTTGAACACTTGTTGATAATGGCAGACAAAATCTTGCACTATTAGTAGAGTCTTTGTGAGCTTGTTGACAGCCTTAGAGATGACTCGTATCTATTGTTTTGAGTTTTTGGCTCAAAAAATTTGGAATAACTCTTAGAAGCTTTGTCCCCTATCCTGAGAGAATGAAGGTTGGCTTTGAGTTGGGATACTCAAGCATTATAGTTTTTTTCAATATAAATGTGATCCCACAAAGAAGAAACTCTTACCTATAGGATCTCATTGAAGGGATATTTTTTAGGGATAGAGCTACATGGATTAGTTTGGAGGAGGTAACAAAGTAGGAGTGTCTTTGAATTTTAGTAAGTTGGTGGCCATAGATTTGTATAAAGTGAGAGGTTCATCTAATGGCATATTTTTACTACATAATCTAACCAGATTCTTGGGAGGTGTGTGGATATAAATTATAACACTCCTAATGTGTGCCAATGTGGATCCATGCATGATAAATGAGGTGTTAAGTATTTTTTTTTTAGACTTTGGTTTTCATGAATTTCCATGTCACTCAGAACCTAATTGGGGAGTGATCAGAAATCTTAAAGTCTAATAGTGTCTACATTGGATGAAAAACTTTGTTATCAAATGAAAAGTATAGCTGGGATAACATCATTTACCTATTTCAATTCTTTAAAATTTGAGTGGGGCCTTCCCTAAAATTATTCCAAGTGTACCAAAATCCATCTATAGGCCAGTGGGTTATGTTGGGGTCATAAAAGCCCCATTTAGTGCACATGTAAAACCATGCATCCATTTCTCTAGCTACCCACCTCATAGGCAAGTGGTCCAACTTGTCTTTAGGATACACCACCATGTTACAGTCACCACACAATACCCAATGGGAATTGGGGAGATCATCCACAATCCATCATCATAAATGGGTATGCTCTGAAGTGTCATTCACAACATAAATATTAATAAAGCCAAAAGAATGGCTTTAAATGTTAAAGAGAGCCAATAATAACTAGTTGGTGGGGTTCACACCAAATTACACTAAGTGTGGCCACAACCTTGGAGAGATGAATGTGGTTACCCCTCCAAATCCTATGGCATGATTACTATGATGAATGATATTGTCATGCTAAATAGAATTATTGATATCCATCAATAATAAATCCACTAACTTGACCTCTTATACATAGAGAATGTTTATTTCAAAAAACATTCTTCTAAAATCATGCAAAAACAAACTTACATTTTGGGTCTGTGAGACGCTAAACATTCCATAAAAAATTTCATATATGACAGGGGTCAGGGGACATGTCTTTTGAGTCTAGCTCCTCCAGGGTGCCATATTGGTTTTACATAAAGTGACCACTATTGGCACTCAAGAAATAATCAAATTTCTTCCTCATAGCATGGTCACCCTGATACTCTCCTTCCTCTAGCTTGTCACTCCTCCAAGGAGGGTTACGAAAGCATTTGGGTATTTCATGCCAAGCAAGAAGTAGAAGAGTGGTTGGCTATGAGTCTAAAAATCTGGATTAACAGGGCACAGAGACATCAAATATTTGGGATAAAAAGTTAGTAGCTAGAGGGATGTTTAACACTCTAGGATTCTCTACCAATTTTGGGGTTCCAACTGATGAGGGGTCTTTCACAATAGTAGCCTGCTGCTATGGGCCATTTCTCAAAGATGGCTTGTCATCTTTGGAAGAAGTAGCTATGGTTGTGGCATTGTAATGACTATTCTTTTTCCCAACTATGGTCCATCCATATTAAGTTTTCTTATTGTTTACTTTAGGAGAGGCCTTTGGGGGGATAGGATGAGTGGTTGGATGTATTATTATGATCCAAATGCAGGGGACAATCTTGTATCTTATGATCTATGACTTGGAAGTGAAATCAAATTTTAGGTAAATTGATGTACAGGACTCCATGGGAGTGCTTAACATCCCTGACTTAGATTTCCACAAACTCTTTGAGGTCTCAAGAAAGGTCAACTTATACATAGACCCTTTTTGTGGTCTAGCTGAGTAGAACTAGTTTTGTTCTTTGAAAAATACCTAGCATATGAAGGATGTTATATATTGAATAAAGTGCAAGTAGGGGAGTGAGATACCATGGAATTCAACCTAAATTGAGACTTTAAGAGTGGTATGCTCTGAGACCAAAAAGTCTCATGTCTAGTGGGAGAGAACCATAAGTGAGTTTTTGATGTACCAAGTGAATAACCTATGGAGGATTCCTCTTGCATAGAAAGGGTCAGACAAGAAAAAAATAAAAAATCCCTTAGTCATATTATAGATGATCTCTAGTTTAATGCCATGAGTTTCCCAGTGAGTTTGAACCCAAGACCAAAACATACTTTTAGAGGGGATTCTCCCTAAAAATGAGCCTACAAAATAAAATTTCTCTATCCATGGACATACAAAATTAAATTTAGGAATAGGAAATATAACATCAGGTTATAAAGCATTACCTTATGGTATACCTTCAGGATTTATTTCCTCAAACGCTTGTAGGGGGCCATTACATAATGCTCCACTATTATTCTTTGTGGATAAAATAACCAGGATAGAAGGATGAGAGGTCATTATAAAGACTGGTCTCATCCAAAGGTGAGAAACCCTAAAATTCAAATAAATACAAGTCACATAGGTGACTAAGGCCATGGTATGACACCAAGATGGCAAGGTACAGAAACAAGGGCCGACTCAATGAAAAGCATGGAGGAAACCCTAGTAGAGCTGAAAAACCCCAACTCCTGTATCCGTAGTTTAAGAACTTGACTAGTTGTTATGTTTTAATAAATATAAATTGCATTGTCTACTTTTCTTTCTCAGATAAAAAACTGTCATGCATTTATCTCTAAATTTTATTTTTAACACACTATCTTCTACATTGTCTCATAGGTCACTTGTTTTTTATGTCATGTGATTTTTTTAAAAATTACCTCAAAGCATATGCAACATTATGAATATTTTTTATTTAGGTATTTTATTAACGTGAGTCTAAATTTATATTTCTATTAATTTTATTTCTAAATTTAAAAATTTACCTCAATTAAAGATGACTTTCACTATATACTCACTAAACTGAGAATAATGCATGGAAAATAACTTGTTAAGAGCAATAATATAGAACCTTCTCTCTTCACTTATAAATAATTTAATTTAATTTATAAAAAAAATTGTGTGCATCTTGACTGTCAAGGAATTATGTATTTTGATTATAAAGAAGGATATAACAAATGCTTTTAGTTTTGTAAAAAACACCACAACCTTGTTGGATATTGGTGGATTCTATCAAAACAGTGTATAATGCTAACATTATTACTCTAATCATTATTAATTATGTGTGAAACTTATTTTTATTTGTGGTTCAATAGCACACCAATAACATACCAATTTATTATTTTGATCCATGGTGTTAACCACTCCCTATGTATAATATGACCTTAGGACTATTGTATGTACCTTGCAATGTCAAAAGATGGTTTTGGAATTCACAATGGGTAAAATAAATTTGATATCTGAATTATTTTAAAAACTATACACTTCATAAGTATTATTTAGTAGTTTGAAACCATAGATACTAAGTAAATATAAATTTAATTGGACCATCTAGACTAAAAAATAACATTTTTACATTCTACTTAGTTACAAACCAAGCTTGACATGATTATAACTCTACCCTACAATCTTAATTTAGAGTAAAATAATCAGTGAATTCTCTGGTGGTAAATGACTAATAATATAATAGTATTGGGAATGTAAAATGCATCTTGGAAATTATTGGAAACATGTTTTAACACTAAATAAACTAGGGAAGGTTTGAAAATCCAATTTTATTATTAATATAAATGATCAAAAATCTGAAAATTTAAAAACTCTATTGATGTCTTGATTTCAATAGGACTAAAAGCCACTTGAGACAATTGGTCACTCATGTTGGCAACATAAAAAAAATCTAACCTTGCTACATTCATAATCAAAAAATTTAAACATTTTTTCATTCATGATAGTGTAAGTAATTAATACAATATTATACTATCCTCATAAATATGAATACCTTATTTACATGATTTGAGAAAGGATTATTATATTCATAATAAGGTATAAAAATAATTAATCAAATATATTAGACATTGAAATGTATAACTTAGTGTTGAGAAAGGTTTGTTTATGTATAATCTCGTTACCATTATAATCCATCATCTAGATCTATTGCTTTATCATAAATATAATATTTCTTATAAATATTCCTTAGAATTTATACACAATTGAAATAAATTGCCATACCTTCTTGAAACAACTTACAATGACAAATTATATAATTATGAAGTGATGGATTACCTAAAATAACTAATTTAATTGAAATTATTGAAATTATGTTAATTTAATAATGAAATTATAACTAAAGCTAAATATTTGAAGCTTGTCTTAGTAATTTCACTATTAGGATGGCAAATGGCATGTATTCTTTAAAACTATGTAGACTTTATGAGTAATCATGAAATGTAATGTGGTATGGTACATCTGTTTCAAACCCTAATGTACATATCACCATATAAATATATTATTATCGAAAATGGGTCGCATTTTCCAAATATACAATAATGAATGATGATGATTATCCATTATCTCAAAGATAAACTCATCCCCATTTTCTCATTTTTTGTTATGTTATATTTTTAGTCTAATATGTTACAAACTATATTTTTAATATATTATTATTTGTGTTTTAAGTCTAACAAACACTCGATTCTAGGTGAGAATAATGGGTTTTTAACTCTCTATTCATATGATATAGTTTTCTAATACATATTTATCTATAATTATATGTATGTATATATTGCATGGAATATAATATCAGATCTATATTATTATTTACTCAATGTAATTATCATTTTGGTCACACAATCTTAAATATTTCTTTAAACTAGTACCAAAGCAATTTGAAATCTATTTTGAGTCTTATGGATATATCAAACATTTGAAGATAGAATAACACTTGAAGACTAGTAACTAATTATACGGATGGAGAATGAAGGTATCATAAATATGGAATAAGGACAACATCCTACCATAAAGCATACATCTATTGTTTGAGATGTTAATTTTTGTCATTTATACATGCATGCAATTGTATTTATGTGATCAACTATTACCAGCCATTATATTTTATAAGTGCTTGATAGTATTCACCTATATAGTTCATCTACATGCTCTATAGCTATTCTATCATTTGGTATATACAATGAAATGGTGTTCACTTGCTAAGATCTTTTCATTCATTTAGATTTCCATCACCAAGAATTAAGAAAAGCACATCAACTTTCCATAGACCAACGCAAATTGGATCTCTTATGTCTTACTCTAATTAATTTTGATTGGTGTTCCACAATCTTGATGATTTTTAAATATATAAAATAAACCACTACATAACCAAAAAATAAGAATCTCACATCATAACTAGAAAAAAATTTGAATAACCAGAATAAAATTGCTTCTTCAAATTATTCAAATCAATCTCATTCATAATAAAGATTAATTTCAATGTATTTATTAAATTTTATGTGAACATTCTTTTCTAATAAATAAATAATTCATTACAAAATTATCTAAACATAAAAACAACTTGCATGAAATTAAACTAAACTTATTTAAATCTTTTAATAGCTTTATTATCCCAAAAGTCAATTAATTAAATATCAAACTAATTATAAAATTAATTTCATGATCTTTTACATGATCATATATTATATATAACTTAGATTCAACAACATTTAACCAACATGCTCCCCTTTGATGTTTATAAGACTAACAAATTGATCTCGGAGTTTCAAAAACTAAACTTTTACAATAACTTTAGTGAAGATATCTGCAACATGTTCTTAGGTGTTTATATTCTTCAATTCTATCTCATTATTCTAAACCAAATATATAATAAAGTGATACTTCAAATCAAAATGCTTTGACCTATTGTGATGGACTCTATTCTTGGCTAGTTTGTTACCACTTACATTATCACAAAAAATCAATGTAGGTTGATGTTTCTCACCAATTTTTTCTAAAACATTTCAGAGCCATAATGTTTTTGTACATTATTTAAAAGTGACTACAATATATTATAGTTATTTATATGAAACGACAACTAAATTTTCTTTCTTTGAACTCCATATAACCAAGCCAAAATCAAGGGAAAAATATTACCCAGGTGTTGACTTTCAGTTTAAAAACCACCTCCCCAATTTAAATCACTAAAACCAAAAGGGTCAAACTTTTTAGCAGTATAATAATCAATTCCAAAGCTAATAGTACCTTTCATATACCTCAAAATATTCTTACCTTCCTTCATATGAATTTTATATGACTCAAATATATATCTTGATAGAAGATAAATTGAATAAGTAATATTTGGTCTTGTGTGAGTTAGAAACATTAATCTTTCAACAATAATTCTATAATTTGTCTCATCAACTCTTTTAGCTCCATCTTATCTACATATCATAAATCCATAAGCATTCAGAGTGGTGACTAGATTACAATCAACCATATTTAATTTATTCAACATATCATTTGCATACATTGTTTGAGAAATGAAGATATAATCTTTACTTTGATGAACCTCCATCCCTAAAAAATATTTCATGAGACATAAATCTTTATTTTCAAATTCATTCATCATAGGAATTTTAAAATCATCTTTCATTATATAATTCCTAGCCATATACAAAAAATCATGAACTTATAAACTTACAATAAGGATATCATTACCATCTTGCTTGTAGTAGAGAGTAGGCTCACTCTTTCTTCTTTTGAATCCATTTTGATAAAAATATCCATCAATCTTATCCTACCATGCATTGAGTTATTTTATGAGGCCATACAAATCCTTATTTAACTTGTAGACTTGGTCTTACTTACCTTGTACTAAAAAAACTTATGGTTGTGTACATTGACTTCCTATAATAAGTACCCATTGAAAAAGGCACTTTTCACATCCATGTCATGTATGCTTTATTTCTTTTGAGATGATAGTGAAATCACCATTCTAAAGGTTGCTTGTCTTACAACTAGTGCAAATGTCTCTTCATAATCTATGCCATATTTTTGAGTGAAACATTTTGTAACTATAAGTGCCTTGTGTCTTTCAGCACTACCATTACTATTGTACTTAGTCTTGTAGGACCATTTAGTACCAATACACTTATTCAAATGTGGATGTTATCTAAGTTTCCAAGTATCATTTTTATGAATAAAATCCATTCATTTTTTAATTTCTTTAACCCAAACATAATTAGTACATGCATATTCAAAACATGATGATTCAAAATCAGTTTGTGTAATTAAAGCATAATTTATTGTTTCACATATTGGAAACTCTTCATGTATTTGGATTTTTGTATGATTATAAATTTCACTTAAAATTTTTAGCTTTCTTATAGAACAAGGACTTTAAGCTAGAAACATGCTTGGAATACATGCACTATATGAGGGGACATTTAGTATACTTGTACTTGAATATGAAACTATGATTGGAATACATGCACTAGATGAAGGGATACTTCATGGACTTGTAGTACTTGGCACTAAAGTACTAATGGGCTATTCATTAGAGTTATCATCATAAATACTATAAATAAAAATGGATTTATAATTATAAATATTACCTTTATCTTTGTCATGACCATACACTCCCTCTTCATAAAAATTAACATTTGTTGACACAATTGAACTATTAGTGATATGATTATAGAGCCTATAAGCATTAATTTGTTCACTGTACCCTAAAAAAATACAAGATTACTCTTTGGATCTAACTTATTCCTTTTCTGATCAACTACATGAACATAAACTAAGCAACCAAAAACTTTACAATATTTGACATTAGGCTTATGATCATACCATGCTTCATATAGATTCATCTTTTCAAGTAAACTAGTGGTACTTTGATTGAGAATATATACTATTATATAAATTTCATCACCCCAAAAAGAGTTATTCAATCCCTTTATTTGTAACATGATCCTTAGCATTTAAACCATTATATGGTTCTTCCTTTTAGCCATATCATTTTGTTGAGGTGTGTAAGCATTTGTGAGTTGCTTTTTGATGCCATTCAAATCACAATAATTCATAAAATATTTTGAATATAATTCACCTCCATAGTTAGTCTTTAATCTCTTTATTTTGTAACCAATTTCACTCTCTACAAGGGATTTAAATCTCTTAAATGTATCAAATGCTTCACATTTTTTCTTCAAAAACTAAAACCAACACTTTATTGAATAATAGATAATAAATGTAATGAAATATGATGACATACCCAAATTTTTTGTTCACATAAGACCACAAATATATGATGAAACAATTTAAGTGTGTGATAATCCATCCATACACTACCTTTTTGAAACTTTTCTCTTGTATATTTTCCTTTAACACATCCTTCACAAACTTCCTTATTCTCTTCAACCTTTGTCAAACCATAGACCAATTCTTGTGATGTTCATAGCTTAAAAATTAAAGTGTTCAATACATGAGATGCCATATCCAAATTTTATCTTCATACTCCATATTTGTAAGTTTGTTACTATGATATCCAAACTTCAATGGGAACATTCCATTGTTAGAAAAAAGTAAAATTTTAACAACCTTATTTTATTGTTTCTTGTCATAAATCATGCATTGCTTATCATAAAAAACCATTTTATACTTATTTTAACATAGCTATCCAACACTCATCAAATTATGTTTCAACTTTGGGGTATAATAAATATCATTAATACTTTTATTACCTTTTGTATTATTCACCTTCATAGTTAATTTTGATGCAACCTCTAAAGATTTGACGTCACCAAGTTTGATATTTGTTTTAAAACTTCTATTTGTTGCATAAAATAACACATAATTCCTTGACATGTGATTAGAATATCTTTAATCTAGATAAAAAATATCATTAGGACTATTTTCATCTTTGTCATATGAAATGAATAAATTTTATGAAGCACAACTAGCCTCATTAGCATAATTATTACTTCTATTTTCATTTCTTATTTTTAATCTACATTCCCAATAAAAGTGACCATAATTGTGACATTAGTAACATTGAATATTTATCTTATCAAATCTACCTCTATCTCTTCATTTTGGAGTTAAACTACCTTTTCTTCCTATGCACCCTCTTGAATAATTATAATTCATGTCTTTACCTTGTCCTTGATTTCTTTAGATATTGTCTTTGCCTTGTACATGGATATTCTTATTGATAGTGTTGGCACATTTGTTCTTTGTGATCTTTAATTTTGAGTTAAAATCCTTCTCATAACTTTAATTTAATGTGTATATTCATATTTCTTTATTGACAAAAGAGATCCAACTAGGTGATCAATTTAAAGAGTATTCAAATCTTGTATTTCTTAAATAATGATGGCAACATTATTCCATCTTGGTGTTATATATCTTACCACCTTTTTTACCAAAACCTTTTTCTTCAACATTTCTCCAAGTGTAACCATCTTGTTGATTACATCATTTAATATTACACAGAAATAACCAACACTTTTACCTTCTTGCATCTTTAAATTCATAATCTCTCTCTTCAATATCTGTAATATATCCACTTTGACTTGATCACTACCTTGATAAGCTTAATGTTGAGTCTTCCAAGAATTTTTTATTGTCTTTTCCCTTGTAATTCTATGAAATAGGCTCTTGTCTAGAGTTGTTTTATTATGAAATAAATATTGTGATTTATTCTTCTTAGTTTCCTTCTTGGTTTTCATGTCATTAGATGGAACAATGGGCCAATCAACTAGTTCATCATAACCAATTTATACAATCTCTCACAAGTCTTTTTTTGGCAAAAAATTCATCATATTGATGCTCTAATAATCATAATCATTTCCATTAAATTTTGGAATGATAAGATTTTTAGATTTTTACATGATCAATGGTTGGAAATATTTGAAACAAAAAACAACAACCCAAACGAAGCTATGATACCAATTTATGACTTTTAAAATATATAAAATAAACCACTACATAACTAGAAAATAAGAAACTCACATCATAACCATAAAAAATTCAGAACAACTGAAATAAAATTATTTTAAATTATTCAAATCATTCTCTTTCATAATAAAGATCAATCACAATGTATTTATTAAATCACATGTGAACATGATTTTCTAATAAACAAATATATCATTTCAAAATTATCTAAAAATGAAAACAAATTTCATTAAAATAAACTAAATTTATTTAAATATTTTAAAATCTTTATTATTCTAAAAACAGATTAACTAAATATCAAACTAATTATAAAATTATTTTCATGATCTTTTGCATGCTCATAGTTGTTGTAGAACTCATACTCAATAGCATTTAACTAAAAAATCTTGTTCTTAGTCTCCTATAATTTTCTTATGGACTATCACTTTCGTAATGCAGCATGTCAAAATTCATTCATGTATGAGGCACATCAAGTGTTCCATGCATCCATAAAGAGTTATAAATCAGTCTATCAAAGTGCATAGGTGTTTTATTTCTTGATGTAAATTTTAGTTTTTTTGTTATATATTTCCTTTAGTCAATGTGCCAAAACAAAAAAAATCATGTTTAAAGTATTATGTAATCACATGATATTGTAATTTTTTATAACCTAAGTTATATACCATATAAATCTATAGGTCATGTCACATTCAAAATGTTGAGTTTGGTTTGAATATTTTATCAAACATTTTACTATGTTTGTAGTCAAAATTCAAGTGTAATTATCAAAATTTAAATATTTGTATGTAATTAGTTGCATTCTTGATAGAAATTGGTGTCCTTGTAAGTCAAAATTATGAGAGGGTCATAATGGAAAATTTCATTCATGTTGAAAAATTTGAAGGAAAAGACATCCACACTTGGAAAGTAAGAACCTAGTTATTTCTAATAAACATAGACCATTGGGATATTGTTGATGGAAAATTAAAGAAACCAAAATATGTAGATGAAGCAATAAAATGGGAGAGGAAAGATTGAAAATCTAAAACAATCATTGGATTGGGACTATCTGATGCTTATTTTCATCATATAGACTTGTCTAAATCCTCTCATATGATTTTGGAGACACTAAACAAATTTTTGGTTCATAAGCCAGAAGTATAGTAATAGCATTAAAGCAGATATTATTTGGTCTTAAGATGGAAGAAGGAAACATCATGGTGAATCACATTAGTAAATATCGATCCATCTCAAATCAATTAGCTAGGATTAAAATTGATGTGCATGATAATGATGAAAAATTTATTTTAATGAATATCATTCCAACCAATTATTCTAATATGGTTTTTACATTAACTAAAACTAATCCTAGTTTAGAAGATCTTATTTTTTCTCTACTTTAGGAATAAAAATAACTAGGATTGTTGAACTAGAGGAAAATGCAATATATGGTAAAAACAAGCAAGATAAGACATTTTTTAAGAAAAGATACAAATCCTCTTTAAAACATGGAAAAATTATAGACATAAAAAAGGACTCACATGTTTCTATTTTATATAATCTAGTCACATGTCTATGAATTACAAGAAAAGAGCATAATATGTACTTGATGGAAAACTACAAGAAAATGCCATCATTGCTAATGAAGAAGATCATAATGAAGATGAATAAAATACCACTCACACATAAAATCTAGGTTATGAAGATTATCTTTATTATATGATTTTATACTAGAGGATGGAGGCATTGGAGGTTAGAGTATCTTTGCATCCTCTCATCAATCACTAGCGATGGGTCCATACTCTATTTTATGATAGTTTATTTTTTAGTTGTTTTCATGTGTGCTTTTAAATAAGAACAAAGCTTAATTCTTGGTCATATTTTTACTCCTAAATGTATTCCCCTTATGTCAAAATATAGTGGAAAGATGAAATCACAAAATAAAAACAACATTATGATACTTTAGAAGTTGAACAAATGGGTGTGTCCTTGTTTATACCTAGGTTTGTGGTTAACCTTTGTAAAACCATTGAAGGCTAAATAGATGATGAGTTCCTACTTGAGTTCCCATATTGACTAGGTTAGATTTGTTCCCTATAGTGAATGGTTGATAATCAAATGGTTCATGTTCAAGGTTCCCACACTAGTTTCATCAAATAAGTTCCCATTAAGGGGAGAATGTTAGGAAATTATTGTTTTTATGGTAATTGGTGATTTATAGTGTGGTAAAATAGTACTTATGATTATGTTATATTATTAGTCTAATATATTACAAAATATATTTGTAAAATATTATTGTTTCTATTTCAGGTATAACAACCAATGGATTCTAGGTGATAATAATGGGTTGTTAACTCCCTGTTCATAGGCTAGAGTTTGCCTATATATTTGTATCTATACCTATGCGTATGTGTGTATTGTGTGGAATATAATATAATATCTCTATTATTATTTTATCAATGTAATTTTATTTTTGGTCGCACATATTACTTTCAACCAGACCATCATTTTCATAATTTAGTAACCCTCTATTTTATTACTATGTAATTGAACCACTTTCTTAAAGTTGAGAAAAAATGTCCACTCTTTCACATAATTCAACACATAACTCATTTTTTTACATTATTTCACCTAAGGGATCTGTATACATTTTTATTTCCTTCTCTTCCTATTTTATTATTAATTTTTGTTTGTAATCTTGTTAGATATATTGTTCCTTTCCATGTTATTTATTGTATATCCCCATACATGAATCTCATCATTCTTACATATCCTCATCTGAAATTTAAAATTTATGTAATTGTGTAGTAATGGAAAGAAAAAATTTTGTGCCCTTAACCTATGGCATGTCTATATATATGTGTCACTGACTTGTGGCTTACATACCTCTTATATTATTTTATTGTATTTCTCGATGTTCTTAGTAAGGTCTACTTATGGAATAACCATGTATAATTATATTATGTACGATGTAGTGGTTTGTATTTGATGTAGATATTATGAATCTTGATCTTATTGCATTTTTATATAGGTTTCCCACTCAAAGTGGCTTAGTTATATTTTTCAATAATTTTGTTCTTCTATCAATTATTTTAGTGGATTGATTATATTTTCTCTTATTTATGCAATATATTTTTCTATTGTGTGAATATATTATTATTTTCATTATAAGTGGTATCATAACTCTAATTTGGAAAAGTTTATGTAGTGATGTTTTTGTCAGATCTAGTGTTTCACATCTCCTACATGTTGAAGGATAAAAAACATAACTTGCAATCTTGGAAGAATTTTTTTTTTGTCATTGCAATATTGTTTGAATTGATATTTTGAAAAAATTTATAAAAATTTGTGAATTTTTTTTAACCGTGTGTAAATTAGAAGTCGTTAGATTCATCTCTATGAGATGATTCCAATGGTATATTCTACTAGTATACTTTTTGTGCCAAAACTTTTCACACTTGTGTAAATTAACAGTCATTAGATTAATATTGGTGAGAAGATCACAATGGTCTCCTCTATTATTATAATTTATTTAGGGATAGAACCCTCATAGCGTTTGTCCATAACTAGTCCTAACATTCATAGATACATGAAGGGGTAATAATATCTTATGACTCCTCAAAAAGAGGACATGGGTTTCAAAACTTATAATCCTTGAATTTTGGTGGTGGTTCAAAAAATTCAATTAGATTTATATGTCATGGTGTATAATGATGATATCAATGTGTTTAAAGTGGACATCACGAGGATGAGACGGGACCTAAATGGATTATGAGATCAATTACAACAAATAACTAGGTAATTTTTAAAAAAAAAATATCAGTATTTGAAAAATAACCCTCCACTACTCTTGCTTAGTTATCCTCCTCCAAACAATCACACTGCCAATCTAGGTCCAAAGTTTCTATTTCCAAAAGTGGACATGGAAATTTTTTATGGTAATGATCCACTCACATGGATCACTCAAATTGAAAATTTATTTTATCTAAATTAGACTCCATGTTTAGAAAAGGTTTTCATGGACTTTCTATATTTTAAACCTGATTAGTTATTTCTGTATTGATGGTTGTGTGATCAAAATAAAAACATGGGTCTCTTAGTTTCTTGGTTTATATTTTTTAAGGAGTTGTAGCACCACTATTAAAATAATGTCTCAAAAAAATACTTCAACCAACTAGTCAAATTTCACCAAATAGAGAATGGAAAGGATTATATTCATCAATTTTAGAATAACTTCTTATGTGTGACAAACATCACTGAGGAAAATCTAATTTACATTTTTTTTGTTAGCCTCAAATATAACATCCAATTGAATATTTGCATGCTTACTCCTACTTTAGTATCTTAAACCATCCCAAGGGCATGTGTGGTTGAAAAAAAGAGTTAATTTAATGAAGACATTTCACTAATGTATATGAATGAATTTTTGCAACACCATCACTTCCTCAGCCTACTAGATTGATACTTCAACAAATTGAGGAGAAGCATGAATTTTTTTTGTGATTTGGTTGTAATAAAAAAGGGAGTAAAGGACATTGGTGTGATAAAAAGAATTTGTTTTACATTGAAGGTGATAATGAGGATGAAGAATATGATGAGGCATAGAGTGTATGTTTGGATGAACCCAATGAAGAATTTGAAGATTTCCAACTTATTATTTCATGTCATACACTTTTAGGTATTATTACTCCTCAAAATATTAGGGTGGTGGATTTTTTCATGAAACAAAAGGTGACTTTGTTTATTGACTCTAGGAGTACACACAACTTCATCAACAATAAGTTGGGTACATGTTTGAACTATTTCATTTACCCAAATCAATAATTTTAGGTGAGGATTAAAAATGGTGGTAGCATCAACTATTATAGAAAAATCCATATTAGTAAGATTCATATTGGAGACTACCTATTATATTATATTATGTTTGATTTTCTCACGAGAGGGGTAGACATTATTTTGGGAGTGTAATGGCTCACCACTGTAGTCACTATTAAGATAATTTCGAAGAACTATTCATGTGATTCCATTATGAAGGTTGGAATTTTGAATACATGTATTATTTGTTAAATCTCCATAACTGGTTAGTTCCCATTATAAGGTGAAGATTCACAAAAAGAGTGTTAACAAATTTATGTCATGTTTGGTTTCCATAGAGGTTCAACCAACCATGGAATTTACCCATGCTAATTTACAAATGGTGTTGGATGATCATTATATTATTTTTGGTGACATGACAAAATGAATTTTGCTAAGCCCATTGCAATATCATGACATCATACTAATTCATAGAAATAATCCACCTAACATCACACCCTACATGTATCCCTATGCTTAGAAGAGTGAAATTTAAAAGATGGTAGGGGAGATGTTGGAGGTATGAATCATCTGAGACAAGCAAAGAGATTATGCCTCCTTAGTGGTCATGGTGGAGAAGGAGGATGGCACTTATAGGATGTGCCCAAACTATAGATAACTCAGAAAACACACCATCAAAGTTAAGTTTCATATTCTAGTATTTTTTTTAATTTTTTAGATGAATTGCATGGTGTTATTTATTTTAACACATTAGTTCCTCACTATGGGTATCATTATATTTGAATCCATGAATATGACATATGTAAAACAACTTTCAAAATTCTTGAAACCCATTATGAGTTTATGGTCATGTTGTTTGGCCTCACAAATGCACCATTTACATTTTAGATTTTGGTGAATATTATTTTTAGGCTATTTTATATAGTGTTTGTGTTGGTTTTAAATAAAAAATTCATTTAAAAAATAAATAGAAAGACCATTTGAAGCATGTGAAATAGGTACTGTCAGTTATATAATAACATCAGATTTATGCCAAACCTTGTAAATGTGATTTTGGCATCAAATAGGTGGATTATTTGGGTCATATTATTTCACATGAATGATTGAAAGTTGATCCTAAAAATATCCAAATGATGATATAGTGGTATCTTCACAAGACCTTCAATAACCTCCAAATATTTTTGGGGATAACTAATTACTATCACAAGTTTGTCAAAAATTATAGAATCATCACATCCCCACTCAAATCATTGTTGAATAAATACTTTCTAGTTGACTGATACAACTAAAAATTCATTTGAACAATTAGAAATGACTATTTTCACCACTCTAGTTTTGGCTACTCATAAATTTTATAATTTTTTTATGGAATGTGATGCATCAAGATATGGCATGCGAGTTTTAATAATGCAAGAAGATAAACCACTTATATTTGAGATTCACCAACTGAAGGGAAACAATAGTCTCAATCCAATCTATGAGAAAGATATGATGACTATCTTTTGTGAAGTTGAGTAATGGATACATTATCTAATGGGTCATCAATTTTAAGTAAAGATAGATCATGATATCCTCAAATATATTGTGGAACAATATGTTAGGCTATGATTTTGAAATAATATATAAAAAAGGAAAATATAATGTGGTAGAAGATGCACTATCCTAAAGGGATGAATCAGTTGAGGCATTATTATGCACAATGACCATTTGGTAGTTAGATTGACTAGAGGAAGCAAGATTATAACGGGAGAATGATAATGTTGCCCATGATTTGATTCAAAATCTTCAATATGATTATGGGAGATCTAAATAATTCACATAGAATGGGAATGCATTATAATATAAAGATAGATTATACCTTTGTAAGCATTCTCTCAAAGATAAAATCCTTCAGTAACTTCATGCATCTTCAATATGAAGTCAGTCATGATTTTTGGAAACATATCATAGAATCAAGAAATATTTATTTTATGAATGATGTAAGGGGTATGTCCAAAAATTTGTGATTGAATACATGGTATGTCAATAAAATAAAGGTGAAACCATTAAGACCCCAAGTATGTTGAATCCTTTATCCATCCTAGCCAATATTGGGAGGAGCTTTCCATGAGTTCAATTATTAGGTTACCATGGTTTGAAGGTAAAAATGTTATCATGATATTTTTGGATTGACTCACCAGGTATGCTCATTTTTTTTCCTTATCGCGTGCATTTGTTACCAATATAATGGCTTCTATTTTTCTCAATAAGTTCATAAATTACATGGTGCTCCAAAGATCATTGTAATTTATCAAGATCCCATATTTAATAATATTTTTTAGACTACATTATTTGCATGTTTAGGCACCCATTTTGATCATATCTCATCCTATCATCCTTAAACTGATGGATAGACATAGGTATTCAACAAATGTTTATATGTATATCTATGTTGTTTTGTTTCATAAAAACATGATAAATATGTTCATTGGCTACCACTTTATGAATGGTGGTATGATATTTCTATTCATAATTCATCAAAAATGTCCTCCTTTGTGTCCTTATATGGATGTCATCACCTATCTATAACTTCAACTTTGAATGTCCATTGAAAGGTTCAAACTTTCGAGGAACAAATTCACCTTCAACATCAGGTACTCACTAGTTTGTGAGAAAATTAATCCATGACACAAAATAAAATAGAGCAACAAGCACATCAACACCAAACTGAGAATTTTTTTGACATGGGTGTTTAGGTCTTTGTGTGTTTACAACCATATAATAAGATGTCTCTAAATCAATATAACAAGGGTTAAAAGATGTCTGCTTAGTATTATGACACTTATTAGATCTTGTGAAAAATTGGTAGTGTGGCCTATAAGTTGGAATTCCCCTAATCCACTCACATACACCTGATATTCCATCTATCTTATATGAAAAAGGTAATGTTACATAGATTTTCTACTCAAACTGAATTACCTTAACTAGATGAGGAAGGCAGGGTTATTATGGAGGCTTAAGATATCCTTTAAATACACACTACACAACTATATACTAAAGCAATTAAGGAGTATTTGATAAAAATCAAGAATGTTCATTGTGAATATGTCACATGGGAGGATGAAGCATTCCTACTACAACATCTTGGGTTGATTCAACATTAAGTATAGTGTATGTTTAATTTTAGTGGGCTCTATTAAAAAATACTTGGAGGTTCCCAAGCCAATTAGATTCATAATTATGGTGAATTAGATTTGAAGGTGTATAGTTATTTAGGTAAATCATGAAATGCCACATGGTGAATCATAAAAGCATAATTAGGTTTTTGACCCTCGAGAGACTATAAAGTATAGAATAATGATTGTAAGACATAGATGATCATCTACACAATATATACAAGTATCTAAATGAATGTTGGCATGGTAAAAATGAGTGTCAACATGTTCTAAATGAGCATATATATGGTATAGATGAGAATATATATAATGTTGATGAACATCCACATGATGTCAATGATCATCTAAAAGATGTAGACAAGCATCTGATCAATGTAGATGCACATCAGCATGGCATATATGAACATCAACATGTTGCAGATGATCATCTGCATAGCATAGATAAGCATTCACATAATATTAGTGAACATCTTGATGATGCTAACAAGCATCTGGATGATGTAGATGAGCATCCAATCAATGTAGATGTACATTGGCATGGTGTAAAGGAGCATTGATATGCTTTAGATATGTTATTGCATGGTACAAATAGGCATGCACATGATGTTGGTGAGAGCCTACATAATTCTGATGAACATCTTTATCATATTAATGACCATCATGATTATAAGGGAAAACATGTGTTATTGATGTGAAATGATGATATACTGGTGTGTGCCTATGATATGTTGATAATCATCCCCACACTTTAGTTGCATGTATGGTATAGGTGATTTATGGTGCCTGTTGGGATTGATCTATGTCTATAACATGCCACATACACAATATAAAAATGGTCATTTATGGAAGGAAGGCAATAAGTTGACGTGTGACACTAACATGTGTCGAATAGACATTCACCCTTATCCCACCAAATGCCTATAAAATTTCCAATCACACCTCATTTTTCACTTTTTCCCATTTATTGATCTCTTTCCATTCTTGATCTCCATCCTTCTGACTTCTACAAACCTATTTTTCATCTTAGTATAGATTCAACACTAATGGCTTTCATTTCCCAAACTCATCCAACGTAGTTGCAAGTGGAGGCACAAAGGGAAACCCTAAACTCACATTTTTAAGTTTAACATTCATGATCATATAAAATGGTATGCATTTATAAGACACATATAATGAGTGGGTGGAGCCTTTCAAGTTCACTAGAATTATCTACATTCCATAATATGATAAATATGTTCATTTTATCAACTTTCTATTGCAAATCTTCAATACTACTTACTCCTCATTTCAAATGAGTTTGATCTCCCATAATGTTTCACTAGGAATCCATATAGAGGATATCCAAAGACTGATAGGTCTAACTTATAAGGATGTGGACCTGGTCACAACAAAGGACTTGTTGAATGATGATGACAAAAAATATTTGGAGTCCCATTATGCACTTTAGCTGGATGGTATGACATTTTCAAATTTATAATTAATCAATTTTTTTACTAGTTTTACTTCTATTAGTTATTACTTGTTAATTTATTTCATAGATCCTCAATGCCACATTAAAAGGGGGATGATATTTGAATGTGTGAAAAAATATTTTCTACTGGGGATGCTTAAAATTTTTTGAGTAAGACTTTTTTTTAGGGTAGACCATTGGACATTCCATTCTAGGATTTTATCTATAGTCTTCATACTCTTGGTGTTGAACTGTTTGACTAGTTCACTTTCATTTCCAATAAAATCAAAGATGATTATGCCATGAGGCATTTTTCAATTTGAAAGCAGTGATTGTTCCAAATAATCTCAATCTTACAATGTTTATCAATGTGCTCTCTCTAAAAGCTTAGGAGGTTAGTTTGAGTTGTAGTTAGAACTTTATACAATGATTATTTTTCAAATAAATATATAAATAATGATCTCATTAATTTAAAAATATTTTGGTTATCTATTGTTAAAAAAATTAAATGAAATAATTACCATAATAAATGAAACAACAAGGGAAGTCAACCTCCTAAGGTCATGGTAGAAATGAAATGGAGGAATATGCAAAATCATCTCTGTAGGTGCCCAGGTAGTAATTGGTAAGAAGGAAATACATCCAGAGTTTAGTTGCACCTCTATCACAACCTTCCACACATGTTGCTGATGTAGCTTTATAAACTATCTTTTCTATGATTTAATTAACAAAAAAATGAATTTTATCATTTTAATATTTTAATACTCTTTTATATATACAATGGTGCAATCTATATTTCAAACACCAAGGGGTCTAGCAAACCTTTTAGAATTCAAATTCAACAATAAGAACAAGGTGCACTAAATAAAACTAAGGTTTTTTTTTACTATATGCTAATTTAATATTATATTTATTTTATTTTTCATTTTAGTGATTTTAAATCCATTTTGTAGGTCATTATTCTACTCAAAGGAAAAATTTCTCATCACCACTACCAATACCCCATCCCAGACCTACAACTATTAGAATTTGTAAATACTTGTTTATGATGGCATAGAGTGGTAACATTGTCCATGTCATAATGTCTAATTTTACAAACTTTTGAATTGGTGGTCTACCCATTACAATAGGAACCACAATTCTTCATGATATTAATTTGGATGAAGAGTATTTGGGCAGTGATAGTGGTATGCCAATGGTTTATTTCGACACCCATGATATGATACAGGGATCTCAACCTACGAAGCCTTTATAGTGACCTTGTATGATCAAATCTCCACCTAGAAGCACTGAAAGTAGTCCTATGGATGTAATTCCACAAATAGATGATCGATGTACTTTTTTACAATTTTTAATTTATTGGCACAAAATACTAAAGCTTATGTTATTGATTTTATTTTTCCTAACCTTCATGATTTAATAACATGGGAGTATCATGTAAAAATAATAATTCAATAAATAAATGCCCATTTATACAATCAAAATCAATGCAATCAATTTTACTCAATGTAGTCATATAAAATGCAAAATTTGGTAACTTGAGTGTGGCTAATGACACCCAATCCATAGGTCCATCTTGCTTGCTCTCATGACCCTCATAGGCATGTTTTCACCAATTTTCAATCATTGATATACTCCCATAATGAACCCCAATAGATCCAGAGTGTTTTTTCCATTCTTGATCCATCCCCCTGAGTCCATTTAGTCATGGACAATAGCACCTAAACTTGGACTATAGTGATGAAACCCAAAGTGTCCTATTTCTACTGCTATTTTCAAAGTGTATTTTAGATTATAACATTCATATTCTTCTAAATCCTTATCATAATTCATGTTAGCCTAACATGAATTCATTTAACCCATAATAATTAAATCTCATATAAAAAGGCCATTCAAAGTCCATTTAGAAGGGTTGGCACTCATTTACAAGAGAGAAGTAAGAATACAAGTAAGACCACTCAAGCACTTACTATTTTCGTACAATAGATAATTAAAAATAATTTGATAGTATAACTCAGCATGATACATCACACATAGACTTCCATGCTTGATCAAGGAGGGGCCTAGGCAAAATTCATTCTTGCATCTATCATACACATTGATTATGCATGTTCCCTAATGGAGAACTACATTGGATCTGAGACCCTAGCTTGAGGGTTAATGTATGTAGCAATCAGATAATAAGGGTTCTTGATTGTGTGATCATTCTTCCCCTAACCTAGTTTTGTCCCCTTTTGCCTTTAATGCATTTGTTATTTTTATGTGTGTAGGTGAATACAGGGTTTTGAATATTAAAAATAACCTACAAAGATCTCTGCACACATTTAGGCTTTGATATTTCATAGATAGGGATCACACAAACTTGGTGAACAAAACTTAAAAAGCTTAGATCTTCAGGACAACAACATTGGGGTAATACTACAACATTGGACACTAGGGTGTCTTATTTCTAGTGCTCCTATCTTTTCATAGAATGAAAGTCAAATTCAAGTTGCAAACAGTGCCCTAGTCTCTTGCACAAGTTTATAGACTTTGAATCATTCTATTTTTCTAGATAAGTACTTTTCTAATTTATGCAAACTAATTTTTATCAAATTGATGTAAACCTATATTTTACTACATTTGATTGTAATTTTTCCCATACTCTAGACCTCTTTAATGTTTAGGAACTAGACCCTAGCTTCTTAAAAATAATAAAACACAGTCCTACCACATGAGAACATAGTACCATACATCTCAACACTATGAAACACCCTATGCCTCCTTTAGGCAATAGAAACTCCACTATCATCGACTACAATAAATGAATCCAACAACATGGCTAACAACTTTTATAGGCATAAAACACTCGATTGTACAATAACTGATAATAATACTTTTTCTATCACTACCTCTCTAATTTTCACCTAAAGGTGCACCATAAAAATATAAGGATGCACGATCAATGGCATCAACACCCATATCATCCTACAATGTCACTTGTCACCCACTAACTGACAAATGTAAAATCTAGTAAACATCCTCTAGGGTCATATTGATCTCCCTTATAGGAAGCCAAAATGTATAAGTACTTGCATTCTACCTCTCACATGAGGTGGTGATCAAATACCTATCCCATTGCATGGTACGTATGTTACATACATGACCCAATCTTGATCTATCTATCATGGCTCTCTCATCAACCAACAAAGGTAACATCCTCAATGTATCCATCCCCTGGCCTCTACAAAACTCTGTTATCCACACCTCACCTTGAAAACAACATATATATCAGTCAATCATGTCAAAAAAAATAGATAAGCCAAAGAACAACATGAAACAACTAAAAAACTAGAAAACTATGCCTACTAGACAACAATGATGTAGAAAGACACTAGCACTAGACAACATCATCAAAACTTGGACAACAATGCTACATCCTAGATAGGAGTGCTACCTCTAGGATAGGAGTACTTGAACAAGCTAAACATTTCCTAGACTACTTAAAATAGCCTAAAAATACTAAATACAAGATTTTAAATAGGCAAAAAACTAAGTACTTTCATTACTCACCAGGGTAATATCTCTATCGACCTAAATCTAGGCTACCAGATGCTCAATATGGGTCATAGAAGGTGTTTGTCTCCTAGGCATTTTCTCACTCTAGAGCCCCAATATCTCAAACTAGTCAATGCACAAATGAACAGAAAGTCAATCAAAATTCCTATATCAACCAACTTTTTTATTCAAAAGCAAAACACCATTTTGACCATAACTAGAACCCCATAGCTCTGTTTTAAAAACTATTTTGTTTAACAAAATCATGAAAATGATACCTTCGAAATCACACATGCCTTGATCTATCACTATGTCATCTTCCTATAATGGAATACTAACATCCATATACCTCTTTTATACCTTGACATACAAATTGGTACCTACCAATCAAAAACTCATTTAAACAACCCAACCAAATCAATCAACTTTTCTATCCATTCAATCTACTACCAACTTGTTTACCTACCATGATATGAACATTTCTAATCTCTATTATACCCATACATAAGCTTTGGTACTAACCAATCAAGAACACATTTCAATCCCAGTAGTTCAAGTCTCACCAATCAAACAAAATACTTTTGATATGTTTACTACATGCCAAGCTAGTTACTACTCATACACCACTAGTCATCACTTTTGGCTCAACCTCCTCTATCACATATCTCATCCCTCTCCCCAAAATGGGAGCATCATTCCTACTATCTCTAAAAATTACCTAGTATCCATGTTAACTCCTATAGGTAAATACACCTTGGTTCTCACACCTCTAGTAGTTAGATTATCAGATTTAGCTTAGATCAGTCAAACATATATTGATTCAGACTATAATGGGTTACTCAACATAGTTTTTACACCTCCAAAGTCCATATTATCAACATTACTCAGTATAAATTGGTCAAGTTTATATAATCGTTCATACTATATTAATCACTTAGCATCACTCAACTTAGTTTGGTCAAGATTATATAATGATTCAATTTATGTGGATCACTTAACATCACTTAGACATCTAGAGGGATATACTATCAGTTTAATGATACATATACTATTTAGATAAAGTGGTTCAGATTATATGGACTCATAGTGACTTTGATACAAACTTAGATACCATATTTGGGGGAATGTACATTACTACATGTCTCATACAAATAGCTTCATACAACATGATATAGTTACAAGACTAGATATTAGATTATATGCATAGTGCAGAGTAAATTATTTTGATCTCTAGTTTTATACATGGGACATGGCATGACAGATCATGACACATGTGGTTATATAGATTCTTAGATTATATAGATGCATCACACACATACCATATTTGGGGGCATGACATAGATGATCATGTTCTTCAGCATCCAAGATTATATAGATTGAATGGTGGGACATACTATTCTCTTCTCACACATATACCAAAGTTTTAGATTACACCTAGTTGTACCCAAGTTGTCACCAGGTTGAACCATATATCCATCTATAGTAGATAGTTCATAGCATTACACATACCTAGATTATATGAGTTTATGCAGGATAGAGGGAAGACATTAGTTTTATACCTCTTAACATTTCTTAGTTCCATTTTAGATTATCCAGAGTGGGGGCATGATAGATTTTTCTCTTCACAACATACCAAGTGTATACATTCTAGATTACATGATTTTATGCGGGATAAAGGACAAACATTAGATTTGGGCCTTTGAGCATTTCACATTTCTAGTTCAGATATTCAGTACAAGGGGAAAGAATTATCCTCCTTATCCATGTTATACAAATTTTACTTCCAAGTTCAATATAGGGGGGCATCCATTATAGGATTTATTTCCTTCTCTAGGCACTGTTGGGTGAATATTTTGTCACTAGCTAACTGATGGGAAAAATAGGTTGTTTCAACCATAGCATATGGAGATTGATTGGCCAAATGTGCAAGTTTACCACATCAAAAGGGGACAAATCTCTCCTCTCATCAAAGGTAGGTTACCTATAAATATGAGGTGCTATATATATATATAAGAAGAAAATAACACTCAGGGTAGGATAACACCATCCATCTCTCTTTTTTTAGAGATGATGTTCACAAACTAAAGGAGAAATCTTGGTGAAATGACAAAAGGCACTTCTCTTCTTTCAGAAGTGGTCTACATCAAATAATAGGAATTCTTTTCTGGGTAGTAAAAGTAACTAGAACAGGGCATAGTAACAAGCAGAATGAGGTGTAGCACAAAGTCTCCCCCTCAATTGCCAAAGAGTGAAATACGAAGGATAATGGGGGCACAAAGTCATCCCAAGATCCTTTAAATAGAAATAGAAAAACAAACACACTAAAGACAATTGTGGCAGCACAAAGTCTCTCCACAATCGGCTTCAGGACACCTTCTTGGTTACTTCCACTAGTTCTGCTTATTTAATTAAATGGACAAGAACACATTCAGGAAATAGACATAAGAACAATTTCATAGATAACACAAGATATTCCAACACAAAGTCTGAAAGGTCACTTGTTTTCTCATTCAAATAATGAAATATTATTAACAATCTGAGCTCAAAGTCTCACTAAATGCCTTTCAATTTGGCCAGAGTTTCACTTTTGATAATAAAAAGATCTCCTATCACTAAAATGAGAGATTACAATATATAATAGCCAAGAAAGACTTGGCACTTTGTTTGAAAAAATGGCCCATGCTACATTTAATGCCTTGAATGCATTTTCAGTTCTGTCAAGGGGCCATGCTAGAACAGGGCATTATCCTTAACTATGGCATGTCAATTCATCTCAAATGTCTCCTTTTGAAGTATGGGCTTCCTAGTCCTTTTCTTGATATTTGCTCAGCTGTCCACTTTGACTTTACTCGATGGAGAAAAATAGGCCACGTGTTTGAGTGCTCCCACTCTCTGATGTCCACTTGGTGGACTGTTTCACCTACTAGAATATCTTAGCATAGATATTTCTATTCTTTCTGCATCGTTCGCTCTTTCATCACCATGTCTTTTTATATTTTGTCCTTTTCTTCATGATCTAAACTCTCAGGCTATCTCTTCCCTTTCTGTTGGGTGTTTCAGCTTCTTCTTCAGCTGGTCACTGAGTTTGTTCATAGGGTCTATGCCATATTTAAAAATCATCAGATATTTTATTATCTTGAATTTGACATCCATGGGGATGTCATGATCACTTATTCTATTGAACTACTTTGAACCTTGAACCTTGGAGTGCATCGATTCAATGGTTCAAAGTGGTTTAATGGTCAGTGGTTCAATCAGCTTGTCTATTCACTCAACTCTTTGATTCAATCATTATTCAAACCCTTCTCTTGAACTTCTTCTTCCATTCACTTGAAGCTTCTTTTCTACACTTTGAACTTCTTTGAACCCTTTGAACCTTGGAAATTTGAACCATTTTGGTTCAAGGTTCAATGGTTCATTCTCTTTCTTTGAATCTTCTAGTCCTTCAAACTTTTTGGATCTTTTTCTTTTTTATTAAACTCATTAAACCTTTGAACTTTGAACTTTTTTGGTTCAAGGTTCAATGGTTCAATGGTTCATTCTTTGTTCTTCATCCTTTGTTCTTCTAAGTCTCTCAAAATTTATTGAACTCATTGAACCTTTGAACTTTGAACTCTTTTGGTTCAAGGTTCAACAGTTCAATGGTTCAATTTTTCTTCTTCAAAGTCTTCTTTTCTTTAAGTTCACTGAAGTCTTTGAACCTTTAAACTTGCCAAAGTCTTCGAACTTGTTGAACTCTTCGAAGTGGTTGAACTCATTGAGTGCTTAACTCTTTTTGAACCTTTGAACTCATTAAACCTTTGAACCTTGCTAAAGTGGGGTTCAATGGTTCATTCCATTTGTTTGAAGCCTACCGATGGACCTTTTGGTTGAACCTCGACATTAAACCAACCTTGAAATTTCCTAAGTGTTTGGAAGTTTTTTTATGAGAGCCCGCCTGTTGATGTTGTTGAACCCGTTGAACCTGTGAGTTCCTTAGCTACAAATGCTTGAATAATTGAAGAACTTGAGCTCTTAGAACATTTTTTGAGAAGGGAAGAGAGAATTTTTGCCTACAAGACCAAAATAGTTGATATGTTGTCCCCAAAAACAAGTGAGAAATTTTGGGACCAACAATTGGCTCCAGGTGGGGAAATTCCATCGATTGTAAAAACAATTGAAGGGAGTAAAAACTAGAATCTCAGTGCCTTCAAGTATGCCATTGGACTACGAAGTCATGATACCCAAAAATAAAATAAAATGAACCAAACAAAACTAAACTAAGGACTATACAAATATGTACAACTGATGTCATCTGATACTTCAAGGATTGAAGTGATTCAGATGCTACCCACTATGAGGTAGTGAAAATGGCGTTATGTCTTGATATATCAGGAATAAACCATTTTCTCCCCAGAAGTGATGATTGGTGAATGGGCCTCTCCACTAGGAATCAAATTTTCTATGCATTCCTTTTGGTTCTCTCCTCTTGTCCCACAACAAGACTTGATTTCTAGTCTAAAAATCGTGAATCCTTGTTCTCTTGCAGAAGAGTTTCTTTTCTTGATTTTGACATGTAATAGTATGGTCCATTACCATAATTCACTGCTCTTCTAGTCTAGTGAAGCACATGATTTGATTGTCATCATAAAACACCTGCTAATGATTGGCATTATCAGGTACACTTGGTTGAAAGAACAGTTTGATAGTGTAACTGTGCTCTTCAAAGTCTTTGTGAGGAACTATGAGGGTTGTAAAGATAGCCAACGAATCTGGACGATTATGAAGCTTTCTGGGCACTACAAAGACATTGAAAGCATCAAAACTTTCAATACATTCCCATACTAGATTGTGTTAATGTTGCAATCTTTTGTTCTTGGTTTGACACAGGTTCCTCACCTGACAAACCATCAGTTTAGCATCTCCTTTAGCATGAAGGAGTTTAATAGCTCTATTTTGAGCAGCCTTCAACCTAAGTAACATAGACTCATACTCGATAGCGTTGTTGGTGTTGTTGAACTACAACTTGTATGAAGAAGGAAAAATATTTCCTTGAGGAGATATCAACACAATCTCAGCTCCAACACTAGCTAAAGAATTGCTGCCATCAAATTCTAGGATCCAAACATCATAAAAAATTGTTCCTTTCTCAGATTTTTCTACATTAGAGAGGGAAGATCCTTTTTCATTTGTACTGCACCCTACCAATTCTTATGATGTCTTATTTGAATCAATTTTTGGGTCACCACCTATAGGACTTTCATCTATTGTAATAAGAACGTCTTTAGTAGATAAAAAATATTTACCCCTGCCTGAAGACTCAAACAAAATTTGGGATTCACGCGCTGACATTTGAGTGACAACATATTTTGCCTCCTTTTTAGGGAGCAGGCTCTGTATGATGCCTTTGACAAGGATCCTCACCTTGGATAGGTCCTTGCTTAATTTGCCACCAACGTCCTTGCAAAAATTTTGCCCAAGAAGAATGTTGTATGAGGTTGGGACATCAGCCACCAGGACTATAATTTTGATCCTTTTATTCGGAAATGTCACATATACAAATTGGGCATCTTTGATTTGTCCCAACAAAGGGACCTATTTTTTTTCCATAGAGAAGCATCTCCTAAATGTCTTGGTCAGTGTGAGACCAAGAGATTCTGCCACATTGGCAGGCATGACATTGTCAAATGCACCTGAGTCTATGATGCAATTGTTTAGCTAGTGTTCGTTTATCAATAGGGAGACATAAAATGGTTCTGTCTTCTCAGGAGTAGTAGGAGGAGTAATGATAAGGTTATCTTGTTGGATGTGGGAGCCACCTTTGGAATAACAAGTTCTTTAGGGATGGTTTTATTCTTTACACACTGAATTAACTTATCCAACTACTCAGGGTTGGATTGTAGGAATTCAAATTTAGACATTTGAATTTTGGTTTTCTTGACATGGTCGATTATGTAAAATGTCTAAAATGAATTAATAATAGGGGAAGGTAGTTCATCCTTCTAGTTTTTTGGGGGGTACTGGTCTGCAAATTTGAAGTTGAAGATGATGGAATGTTTGGAGTACATACTTTTTTACTATTCACCAGGCCCTTTGATTGAAAAGGTAGAGTAGTTCCCCACTTAGAAATTGAAAATACTAGTTGAGAATGCTCCTCTATTTTTTTATCAGCTTGCTAGGCTGACTGGTTCCTGGGACCAGGTGAATACAACGTATGATCCATCAACTGCTTCACCTTTACTTCTGGGTTCATCCTAGTAATTCAGGAAACCAATATTAGAGTCACCAGCTAATTCTTCTTCTCCCTCTATGAAGAGATTAGCGTCATCTTCTGGGTTTAACTCAGATTGGAAAGAGAAATTAGATTCTATTTCTAGATATCTAATTGCTAAGTTGGCTGGTGCTACTTCAATGGCAAGTTTCCCTTGTGGGGGAGGCAGACGATTTGGTTGCCCTTGACTTCTGGCAGCATTGCCTTGATATGAATGGTTATGAAATGTCCTCCTTGGCATATCCAGATAACGAAGAGTAGAGATACCTTGGGCCATTTATCTTTTCAAGGCTAACAGTTCATTTTCTAGCTTTTGCACCATTTGATCAGTGGTGCCTGTAGATGGATATTCAGAGGATGAAGAAGATTTCCCTTTATTAGATCTCTCCTTATCTTCCCCGTCAAGATGAAATCATCTTCCACCTCAGTGGCCAAATCCTGAGCTACAAAAATGTCTATGTGGCCAGTCCATCTCAATAAGAAACTCACTTTAGGAAGCTGAGAGTTGATGAAGAAACATTTTAGATTCTCAGCTATCAGCTAAGCAATTATAGGAATCCTATTCCTCAACTTGTTAAATTTAGATATGAAATCCCTTATAGTTTCATGAGGCTCCTTCTTCATTTATGTGAGTTGGGCCAGTAGGGCATGCGCATCTTCTATAGGCTTGAACCTGGCTTTGAGGGTGTTCTAGTCAGTTACAGTCTAGGCCTGTAGATGATAGAACCATTCTGCAGCAGCACCTTGCAATGTTTCCACAAATAGCCTGACTACCAAGTCTTCATACTCCACACCTATTATGCCACAAGATATTCTGAAGGCTACAATATGTTCATCAAGATGAACTCTCCCATCACCATAAATTTTTGGGAAATTCTTCCTGGAACTACAAGGTATCTCATGTAGAGGTGGAGTTAGGTTGAGTGGGCCAAAAGAGTTACCCTAGGGGCCTTGAACTACCATTGTATGATTATGGAAAGGGGGGATAACAAATCTTAGTGGGATATGTATGGGAAAAGCTTTGCTAGAAGAGGAAAAATAAGCTCTTCATTGTATTGGTGACCTATTGTTGGTAGGAAGAAGACTCCTAGTTTGTTGAAGGTGAGGTTGTCAAGGAAACAAATCAAAATTGCGCTGCTGCACCAACTCAAAAATAGGGTCAACAACACCTTGAGCTTGCTATCTTCTTGTATAGCATGGAACTGCCGGATTGTAGAATAAAAATGAAAAAGAATTGGCCCTGCTTTAGCTTAGAGCTTGAGGCTTCAAACTGTGCATTCTTCCCCAATGGAGTCACCAAAAATTGTTGGCATGGAGCTGGTAGAGAATTGACTTTTGAAATGAAACGCTTGATCTCCAACGTCTCTGGTTTTGTAGCTTAGAGTATATAATGGAAATGGATAATGCTATAATGATAATGGATAAGACAGAAGTGATACTTCAATCTAAAGCTGCAGGCTTCAAATTGCACAAAATTGTTGTCCCTAGTAGAGAAAATGGATAAGAAAAAGAATTGAAACTGCTCATTCTTCCCCAGTAGAGTCGCCAAAAACTGTTGGGTGAATATTTTGTCACCAGCTCATTGATGGGGAAAATAAGTTATTTCAACCACAACAAAGAGATATTGATCGGCTAAATGTGCCGGTTTACCACATCAAAAGGGGATAAATCTCTCTTCTCATGAAAGAGAGGTTCCTTATAAATATGAGGTGTAATACACACACACACACACACACATATATGTATATATATATACATATATATATATATATGTATATGTATATATATATGTATATATGTATATATATATGTATATATATATACATATATATATGTATATATACATATTTATATACATATATATATGTATATATACATATTTATATATATATATATATATATATATATATATATATATATATAACAAGAAGAAAATAACACTCAGGGTAGGATAACACCATCCATCTCTTTTTTTTTAGAGATGATGTTCACAAATCAAAGGAGAAATCTTGGTGAATTGACAGAAGGCACCTCTCTTCTTTCAGAAGTGGTCTGCAGCAAATAACAAGAATTCTTTCATGGGTAGTAAAAGTAACTAGAACAAGGCGTAGTAACAAGTAGAATGAGGTGTAGCACAAAGTCTCCCCCTCAACTTCCAAAGAGTGAAATATGAAGGATAATGGGGGCACAAATTTTTCCCAAGATCCTTTAAATAGAAATAGAAAAACAAACACACTAAAGATAATTGTGGCAGCAGAATGTCTCTCCACAATTGGCTTCAGGACACCTTCCTGGTAACTTCCACTAGTTTGCTTATTTAATTAAATGAACAAGAATGCATTCAGGAAATAGACATAAGAAAATTTTCCTAGATAACACAAGCTATTCCAGCGCAAAGTTTGAAAGGTCACTTTTTTTCTCATTTAGATAACAAAATATGATTAACAATCTGAGCTAAAAGTCTCAGTAAATGCCTTTCAATTTGGGCAGAGATTCACTTTTGATAACAATAATATCTCCCATCTCTAAAATGAGAGATTAGAATATATAAAAGCCAAGAAAGACTTGGCACTTTGTTTCACAAAATGGCCCACGCTGCATTCAATGCCTTGAATGCATTTTTAGTTCTGTCAAGGGGCCATGCTTGAATAAGGCATCGGCCTTAACTGTGATGTGTCAGTTCATCTCAATTGTTTCATTTTGAAGTATGGGCCACTTGGTCCTTTTCTTGATATTTTCATAGTTGTCTACTTCACCTTTACTTGATGGAGAAAAATAGGCCACGTCCTTGAGTGCTCGCACTCTCTGATGTCCACCTGGTGGACTATTTCACCTACTATAATAACTTATGCATAGATATTTTTGGTCTTTCTACATTGTTCCCTCTTTCATCACCATGTCCTATTGTATTTTGTCCTTTTCTTCATGATTTGAGCTCTCGAGCTATCTCTTCCCTTTTTGCTGGCTCTTTCGGCTTCTTCTTCAACTGGTCATTGAGTTTGTTCACAAGGTCCGTGCCATATTTGAAAATCATCAAATATTTTATTATCTTGAATTTGACATCTATGGGGATGTCATGATCACATATTCACTTGAACTAATTTTAACCTTAAACCTTGGAGTGCATCGGTTTAATGGTTCAAAGTGGTTCAATGGTGGATAGTTCAATCGGCTCGTTTATTCACTCAGCTCTTTGGTTCAATCATTCTTTGAACCCTTCAGTTGAACTCCTTATTGAACTTATTCTACTTCTTCCATTCACCCAAAGTTTCCTTTTTGAACTTTGAACTTCTTTGAACCTTTTTAACCTTTGAACTTTGAACCATTTTGGTTCAAGGTTCAATAGTTCATTCTCTTTCTTTGAATCTTTTGGTCCTTCAAACTTTTTGGATCCTTTTCTTTTTTGTTGAACTCATGGAACCTTTAAAATCTTTTGGTTCAAGGTTCAATAGTTCAATGGTTCATTCTTTATTCTTTGAATCCTTTTTTCTTCTAATTCTCTTGAACTTTATTGAGCTCATTGAACCTTTAAACTTTTAACTCTTTTGGTTCAAGGTTCAACGGTTCAATTTTTCTTCTTCAAAGTCTTGTTTTCTTTAAGTCCATTGAAGTCTTTGAGCCTTTGAACTTGATGAAGTCTTCGAACTTGTTGAACTCTTAAAAGTGGTTGAAATTCTTTGAACTCGTTGAGCACTTAGCTCTTTTTGAACCTTTGAACTCATTGAACCTTTGAACCTTGATGAAGCGGGGTTCAATAGTTCAATGGTTCATTCCATTTGTTTGAAGCTTGCCGATTGACCTTTTAGTTGAACCTTGAAATTGAACCAACCTTGAAATTGCCTAAGTGTTTGGAATTTGTTCCTTTATGAGAGCCCTCCTATTGAAGTTGTTGAACCCATTGAACCTGCGAGTTCCTTAGCTGAAAATGCTTAAATAATTGAAGAATTTGAGCGCTCAGAACATTTTTTAAGAAGGGAAGAGAGAATTTTGGCCTACAGGACCAAAATAGTTGATATGTTGTCCCCAAAAACAAGTGACATATCTTGGGAACAACAAGTACTATTCCATCTCTCTATCCACTTCCCTGGCTGAGAAGTGAGTTGGACCTTTTTCAGCATATTCCTCTCCATGAAAGTAAGTGTAGGTATGCATTTTTTTATTTTTTATTTTTAACTCTAGTACTTTATTTCATTGCATCACTAAAATAAAATTGGGGAAAATGTATACACCCTAAATTAGTTAAGAAACCACACTTATTCTATCTTTTCACAATCCTTTTATAGGAGATTCTGATTGGAGAATATGAGTCTTATTCACATCTAGCCATGTTTTTTGGTCTGATATGTTTTGATCTTGTTTCATACCCTATATACCTTTTCGACCATTCCCAATCATTCATAATCTTCCAAAATTAACCCTTACTAGCCTAGGCTACTCTTTCCATTCTTATTCCATCACCCAAGTCCTAGGCCCTCTAGACAACAATGCCCAAATAGGACTATAGTGCTAAAACCCAAGTTGTCCAGTTTCTATAACTATTGTCTAAGTGGAAATTTGGTTCCAAAAATTAGTTTATCCCACTTAATAAGTCTTAAACCTTTTATTAGATTAATCCTTAAGTCTTCTAATGTCGGCAAAACATGAATAAAAGCTCCAAAATTCAAAACAAAGAGTCTCCTATATAAATGACTTCACAAGGCATTTTATATCTAACACTTACTACTTTGGCACAATAGATAATTAAAAATTAGTCAAGTATACCTCAACATTCTACATCACACATGAATTCTTGATCAAGGATGGGCCTAAGTGAAATGCATTCTTGCATCTATCATGCACATTCCCTAAGGGAGAACTACATTGGATCTAAGACACTAGCTTGAGGGTTAATGTAGAAATAATAAAATTAGTAGGGGTTCTTGATTATGCAATCATTCTTTCCCTAACTTATTTTTTTCTCCTTTTACCTTTAATGCATTTTTTTTTGTATGTACATAGGTGATTACAGGGTTGTGAATATAAAAAATAACCTACAATGAGATCTACACACTTTTTGGCCTCAATATTTCACAGACAAGGTCACACAAACTTTGAAAACAAAACCCAAAAAACTTAGATATTTAGGACGATAGTGCAAAATTTGGATTATAGTGCCAAAAATAGGGTGTCCTATTTTTTGCACTCTTATCTAGATAGAAAAAAAATCATTTTTTCTAGAAACATATAGAAACTTGAGTTCAGTCACAAGTTTGTTAGCTTAGTATAGTCTATATTTAGCATGTTCAAATATAAGTTTTACTCAAAGAATATAGATATTGGGGGCATCATGTGTGACATGATGGCTCTCACTTCTAGTTTTATATTAGGTAATTGATATAACTTTTAGATCAAAATTGATTTTCTAAACACTAGTGATTGGGGGGAATGTGCATGACACATTGATCCTTCCCTTTTTCTGAGTTTAGTTTATTTCCCAAGAATTTTTCAATAGTTGTGTGCCTTACTCCATCTACAGGTTGTTGGCATCCTTTTTCATGTTTGGCTTACATACAAGCTTAACTTATCAAGTACTTGAGTTCCTAATTTGGCTTCCGCATAAACCTATTGCACTAGTTTTAGAGTGGCTTTCATACAAGCCTAATATCCATCTTTCAAAATGGCTAAGAGTGGCCTAGTTTCTAGCATACATTTGGCTATCCACACCAACATTGCTAGATCAAAGTGCATTCATGGGCTTCAAGATCCATCTCATATGACATCTATTCCATACTGATATTACTTCATAGCTTCAATTCATGACCCAAAGGACTAGATAGCCTTAGTATTCTTGATTCACCTATTTAGAGGGATTGGACATAATCTAAATAATGATTGACACATGCATGATTCATTATCTACACTCAGTAGGTGATGATGGAGCCAAAGGTATTTCCTTTGTAATCTTGATCCACTTCTAAGGAATTGAACACTTGGCTCCATTCATGGTATTAATTTTGGTATAACACACACCCAACACAATCTAACATCATAATAGGTATTTCATTGGTTCTCATACCAAGTGAGGTGTATTTATTCCTTTATCTTCCTCTCTCTCTTACCAAAATTTTGTATTTTCTTATTTTAGATATAGCTTATCTAGTAAGGACTTATCTACTATATGTTTTTCATTTCAGATTCACACTTCACACCATGCTCTCTCTATGCACATCTAGAATCACATAGCTTCACGTGTTTCACATTTATAAGTAATTTTAGGTACACTTTATATTTTTTATTTATCTTAGTATTTCACTTTGATACATCATTAGAATAAGGGGGTGAAAATTTAGTCATATAAAATTCACTAATGTTGCAAATTGAGTGTGGCTAATGATACCCACTCTATAGGTCCATCTTGCTTCTCTCATGACCCTCATAGGCATGTTTTCACTAATTCCTAATCATTTGTAGCCTCCTAGACTAAACCCTTGCAGACCCAAATTCCTCTTTCCATGGTCAATCCTTCCCCCTAGGTCTTATTATTCATGGAAAACAACACCCAAAATTGGACTATAGCACTAAAACCTAGGGTAATTTATTTCTAGCACTATTGTCCAAGTGCATTTTGGCTTCTAATAGTCATATTTTTATGAATACTTATCCTAATTCATGTTGACCTAAAATTATTTCATTTAACCCATGACAATTAAATTCATTATAAAAGGTCATTCTATGTCCATTTAGAAGGGTTAGGACTCATTTACAAGAGAGAAGCAAGAATACAAGCAAGACAACTCAAACACTTACTACTTTGGCACATTACATAATTAAATATCAATCAATAGTATAGCTCAACATTATGCATCCCACATAGAATTGAATGCTTGATCAAGGAGGAACCTACATGAAATACATTCTTGCATCTATCATTCACATTCCCTAAGGGAGAACTACATTGTATCTTAGACCATAGCTTGAGGGTTAGTTTAGGGAGCAATTAGAATAGTAGGGGTGCTTGATTATGCAATCATTTTCCCCCTATTCTAGTTTTTAACCCTTTTGCCTTTAATGCATTTGTTTTTTGAATGAGCATAGGTGAATATAGGGTTTTGAATATTTAAAATAATCTATAGTAAGATTCACACACTTTCAATCTTCAATATTTCATAGATAGTGTCACATAGACTTGGCAAACAAAATCAAAAAATCTTAGATCTTCAGGATAACAATGTTGAGGTATGAATACAACACTATAAACTAAGGTGTCCTATTTATATCACTCTCATCCTTTCATAAAATGAAAGATAGATTCAGGTTCTAAATAGTGCCCTAGTCTTGTGTATTGGTTTTCAGACTCTGAATCATCTGAATCATCCTATTTTTTTAGATAAATACTTTTCTCCTTTGTGTAAACTATTTTTGATCAAATTGATGTAAACCTATATTTTACTAAATTTGATTGTAATTTCCCCATACTATATACCTCTTTATTGTTTAATACCTAGACTCTAGCTTCCTAAAAATAATAAAACACTCAATGGTGGAACATCAACCAACAAAAAATGATATTTTATTCAACCAAGCAGTTTTTGAAAGTGTTGCAGTGAATAATAGCTTTAGTTATTATGTTATTGATATAATTTTAAATAGCCTTGATAACTTAAATGCAGAAGCCCAAGTGTACTATAACAAATCAGAAAAAAAACAAAAGCCTTGTGGATCTTGTAAATGCTGAAAAGTAAAAATATGTGGTAAGTTTCTTTATTATTGTTTTTAATTAAAAACTATTTCAAAACAGTTAGCTAATTAAATTTTATTTTCTCATTTGCAATCAAAATATACAAATTTAAAGAACCAAGTATTGTCCTTGACATGCATCTTAATAATGTGCATAAAATTATTTATACGATAATTTATTTCAAGGAAACACTTGTTCTATTGAATAAGCAATTTAATACATTGAAGAAAATAATTTGAGAAAATTGATTGGACCTTGATGTTTTGTTTAAGAAAAAATCTGAGGCAAACCTATCATTTCTTTCAAGGGGAGATGCTGATATATAATAATGAGAAACTCTTTCCAATATCAATAATGTAGTGAAAGAACTTATAGAATCAGGGATCCCAATCCTCATAGAGAACACAACCACTACTAGCCAACAACTAGTGGAAGGACAAGTTGATACACAATGGGACTTGAGTGCAAGAGTTGTTTTGTAATTCATTGTGTTTTTTAATTATTATAAATTGATGATTGAGCTCAAATCCTCAATAATTGTTTTATGATTATCTTTTTTAATTACTATAATCTTATGCTTTATAATATTTTTTCACATATTTAGTAATTTTGGATTCCTTACTCAAGTCTTAATATTTATTTATATGGGTGTACATGAACTTTTTTCCTTGAATGAATAAAATGTCTCAAGACTCGTATTAGGATACGATGTGTAATAATTCATTACAATGTTCAATTGGTTTAATTTATTATAAACTTGGTTTCAAAGTTATTAAACTATTGTTTACCATTTTTGGTAGAACCATTCCTTATGATTTAACAATGTAAATTTAGTTTAAAAGTTAAACAAAATTAAAAAAATAGAATTTTGGATATGTACTATTTTTGGCAACTTGAAATGTAAAAAATGGTAAAGAATAATATTGTAGAATGCTAAAAAATAATATTATAGAATGATAAATTTTGGAAAAAACTTAGCTCAATATTGAAAACAATTTAACTCAAATTGAATCAATTAAGAATTTCATAAACAATGTAATAGATTAATGAATTAAACAACATAAATATTGTTGAATAGTTTTCATATACATATTACAATGTTACAAACTAAGCCTCAGGTATTTCAAACAACCCTTTGGCAACCCATGCTTCATTGTTGACATTTGTATGTATTGTCTCATTGGCATTTTCACTATCTTTCTTTGTAGTTGTATTCATGACAACTCTCCTTTCAGTTATGGTACCCAAAATTAAAATTTATCTATCATATGAAAACACATCCAATTCATAACCTGAAATATACAACCTCAAACATGTCTCAATATTTTTATCTAATCTAGTTTGAAGTCTTGATTTAATAAAAGCTAATTCACTAAATACCATTTCATCTTCCACTGACCCCAAAATCACTATTTCGCACAATACATATAATTGAAAATATTGGTTGGTTTCCTCTTGTAGAACACTATTGTGATACAATTTCTTCCATAGCCTTGTAAGAGAGCCTATTTCTATTGGTTCAGTTAACAACTGATATTGTTCAACCATTATAATTATAAAAAGGATTAACTATTTTTTTAGTAAATCTTTTTTTTAAATACCCTTAACTTCCTCTCCATTGATTTCTACATATTTAATGAGAGTACCCATGTATTAGATAAATACATTACTTATTCTTTTCCCCCCATCTCCACTTTTCCAAAATGTGGGATTTACCACCCCCATGGCTTCAAGCAAATCATCCCTTTGAAAATGATCTTAAATTTCAGTAGATAAGATTTTTGAAATGTATCTCAATTTCATTCATGTGTCACATATGGCATTATCATATACAACCCTTATTACAGGTACTTATTCAAATTCTGATCCAACTACATTAGTTCATCTTTGGAGAGTGTGTAATGGTATTTCCTTTCCACTAAAAAAAATATGAAGATGATCATGAATATTGAATTTAAAATAGTTTTTAGGGTCCTTTATTTTTGTTAATTTTTTCAAACTCTCAAATATTGATCCCTTAAAAATTTCATTTGAGTGATATAATATATCAAGAGATAGACATACATGTTTCCTCAATTATATGAAGTCAAAAAAATGTATTGATCTCTCTTGTGCATGTTTTGTAAGACAACACATTTCCTTCAACATG